>LPNX010473962.1:724832-865030 GCA_001517045.1 Pseudotsuga menziesii
CGACCTACTTAGATGGCGGGCCTTGATGTGGTGTAAACATGGGTGTTCTTAGAAGGTTATCATTGCTAAATAGTTTCATTTTCATGAGATCTTATGAATCAATATCGAAGATTTACCACAACGTTTTTACAGAACTTTCAACATTTCCAGGTTGACAATTCCCTTTTATCCTTGTAGTTGGATTTTAAAAAATCAAGCAATTTTAGAGCCGTCGCTTAAGCGACACTTAGGAAGATATCCGTCGCTTAAGCGACACTTAGGAGGATAGAAATTTTAGCGCCGTCGCTTAAGCGACACTTAGGAGAATTGCCGTCGCTTAAGCGACACTTATCCCCACCATTTCAAAATTTTTTTTAATCTTTCTGATTTTTGGCACGGTTAAAAGAAAAAATCCACGCGCCATCGGAAAAAACCGTCGGATTTTGGATCAAAATATAGTAGTGTGTTGAGTCTTTTGTTCGTCTTAAGTACTTTCCCGGACATACCCGAATTGCCTGGACAGTCAGGTCAGTCTTGTTGCCTTAATTTTGATGAGTTCCTGGCTGAGAACATCTGTTCTCTGTTGGCGAACTTCCACGACGCCAGAACATTCAGGTTCCAGTCCCTTTTGCTGAGAATGTTCATAGCCTATAATGAGGAGGACCCACAGGTACCAGAATTGGTGATCACTACTGAAATGGCCACAGATTATTGTAAATTCATGAACCAGTTGATGGTCGAAATATATGAAGTCTTCTTTTAGGAGAGGCTGCCTAGGGTGTTGCTTGAGATGAGGCAGAGGCTGTAATTGTCTAAAACAAGAAGATAGGGGACTGGTTCTTCTCAGAATTTGGAACAACCATAAGACTGTATGGCTTCGTACATCCACCCTACATCTTGCCAGCTTTCCTAACCCCCAGGATTTTCTTCCTAGATTTAATCCGGCAAAAACTTGTGGTTGAAGAGGAACACTTCTTGAACTTCAAGAAGAGTTCAAATTTGATTTTTCCTTGGAAACTAGGACCATACATAGTCAGAAGCAGGGTTGCATTACCCCTAGTCTCCAACTTGCTCAGAGGCATCGAATTTCCCCTTGGACAAGCAATAAACGATGATCCTCACGAGGTGATCTCCAAAAGAAGAACAACTCACAAATGCTGGCCCTTTGAGCACACAGAGGTCCATGGACTCAAAGAAGAGGTGAATTGGGATGATTTCCCTAATCCTGCCCTAATGGATACCAACGCCGAGCAGGACACTGGATCACGGCTAGCGGGAGTAGTTCCCCCCCAGAGAGAGATGGCCGCAGTAGCTGCCATAGCAGGAAGATTCTTATCACTGGTCAGCTATTTAGCAAGTTCGATAAAAAGGGGGAGTCTGCATCCCATGGAAACTGAAGAAATGGACATCGCCAGCATGCCCAAGAAGCAGAAAGTGGAACCAGGACAGCAATTGGTGCAGGTGAAAAAGAACCCTACGAAGGAGCAAGCCAAGAAGAAGAACTTAATGAAAGGGCGTTAGCAAGAAGAGCCCAAAGCGACAGAATTACAAATACAGGAGTATGTATTCGATGGGAAAACTATGAGAAAGCATGCATCCAGAGAAGAATGGCTAAGGTCTTACCGAGAAAGGGCTGATAAAACCTTTGAGGAGATAACAGAATTATACAGTGAAGCCTCGCGGTTGCCTCAGCCCAATTTGGCGCTAAAAACTATAAGGGATCATGCCACTGATACGCTTAGCTTAGCTTTGGCAGTGGGGAACAAGGTGTCCGAGGTCAATGTAAGCATCTCAAAGGTTCCCACTTTCGACATCATACACCTGAACAAAGAGACCGGAGATATACTGAATACCAGACTGCTTAAAGCTACCATACAGTTGTCCAAGTCAAAGGAGAGCAAAGAGAAAACTTTGAATCTTTTAAGAAAATCGAGAGTGGAGATTAAAGTGCTTACAGCTCAAATCAATAACTTACAGAAGGAAGCTATACAAATGGAGGGATCTGCATAGAAAGGGAGTTTGGTTCAAAAAATGCTCGATGACAGAGACAAAGAGATACAAAATTTGAAAAAGAAGTTAAAAATCCTTGGCACCCAGCTCGCTCAAGCAGATGAATTGGCTGACTTCGAAAGGGAGAAAGAGACATTGAATTCTGAGCTTACTGATTGCAAGGCTGAGCTACTGAATCTTGGAGAAAATGGGAGGCAATGGGAAGCGGATATCTAGCTCCTGAGGAGTAGAGAGGTGGAGTTAAAAGCTAGACTAGCAATGAAGGAAAGTGAGTTTCAAAGCAGGAACACAGAGAAGACAATTCAGTCCATAGGAACGACTGGAGAAGTAGACACCAGCTCCCTCTCCCAAGCAATGTCCCAGATAGGCCTAAAGGATACATAGCTCATTAAATTGAAGCAGCAGGTCGAGGAATTGGAAAAGGAAAGAGTTAAAGAGAAACAATGTAGAGAAAAGGTTGAGGAGAAGTGCCAAGAACTGACTCAACAAAATGATAAGTTGAGACAGCAAGTGATCGAAAAACTTGCCTTGCAAGGCACGAGGCATCTGATATGGGACCAGGTTATCATAGAAGCCGACAAGTTCTAACCCTATCTCGATATTATTGAAGATCTAGAAATTGCTATGAGAGAAGCTAGGAAACAAGTCCAGGCAGTAGCGGCTAAAGTGAACAAAAAAACCTTTGGAAACCGCAAAGAATGCCATAACCTTCCTGAGCTCCTTGTCAGATGAGGCCACTAACAAATACGGTCTTCACAACAGGGTCATTGTTGTCTTTGAATCCAAAAAAGCAATAGCCAAACACATGATGATGGAGACAGTATGGGCCAAAATAGATATTACTGAGCACAAAGTCTGAGAGGTTGTCCAGCTGTTCAGACCATTAACGAACAGGGGATTCCCCTTTTCTGGGAAGAAATGGGTCCTTTGCTATCCCAGAAGGAATATAAGGAATGCCTAGTGCACTGCCAATTGAATCACATCAAATTTGGAAATATGCAACAAGCATTGTCGGGGAAGATCATTTTTGACAAGTTGGCCAGTGATTTCGAGTTATGGTTTGAACTTAAATCCACATGCTCCAAGGTCCCCCAGGCCTCGTACCCGGAAGCAATGGAGCTCAAGGCACAAGATTATGACATGGTTGATGCACCCCTACCTGTTCTCGATGCATGGAGAATCATCTGCCAATATGGGTCAGCCAAACTCAAAGCACATCAGTAGAAGTAACGGGGATAGTACGCGAGCGATCTTCCTAGTGTTGCACGTCTGTCCCAACGGTCGTTTCCCTCAAGGTTTTGTACAGTCATAACCCACCAGAAAAAAGTATGGGATGCTCTCATACCCATCTCTTCTCGTGTTCCACATTTCATTGTCTGGCCGTTTCATACAAATCACATCCAATATGCCACCTAAAGGGCTGTTAGAAGATGTCCTTCTGTTGTAACGAATTTTGATTCCCAGGTGTCAGTCTGGGAAATCCTACTGCTATAAATATACCTCCTAAAGAGGGAGAAGAGGTTGAAACCATTGTAATTTTGTTGTGTGTGTTTTTCAAGAGAAGTTTAATATAATTGCAGAGCCGAGATCGATGTTTTTCATACAGGGATTCATGTGTTGTTCGCACTTATAGTTTGTTATTTCCTTTCTTATGTGAATGTTATTCCAGTTTGCCTTTCCATTTTGTTTTCTTTCATATCTGAGACATAGGGTATAATAGCTTGGAATTCATACTTGCTATGCTCCGTCTGTTGTTTCAGGTATTCACCAAAGTTTCTTCTAAAGTTGATGCATGATTCATTTCTTATAATGCTCTATATTGATGGTTTGTTTATGTTCCTCCTTTCCACCAGACAATTATGAGTCGACTGCGGTCAAATGGATACCTTGCCCTTGTGTTGAAATCGCTTACATTTAAGTTCTGATTATTTTTCTTGTATTATCTTGACTCCATCGCCCAATGGTTCTGGGTTTTGTTTCAACCAATTTTACAAACAATTTATAGTTTCATTTGTATATATATCTGGCATTGTTAACATTTGGTGAGAGATCCCTCTCGGAAGAGCAGAAGGCCAGTTCTCTCTTCGAAAGTGGTTTTGCTGTTACCTTGGAGCGAGCCTTCTGCAACCTTTGGTTCGATTCCAGTGCTAACAAGTTCTTTCCCAAAGATTACCAGTTAATTTTGCATAGGAAGGTATAGAACATTAGGCAAAGATTGTTAACAGTGAGAGAGTACACTGAAGAATTCTACAAAGTAAGCCTAAGGGCAGGATATGTGGAAGAGTCAATAGAAAAGGATGCTAGATATGTCAATGGTATAAGGATGGATATCCAAGAAGAGACCATCATGATATCACCTAGAACAATGGAGGAGGTGTATCAATGTGCCTTGAGGGCTGAAATAAAAGATAGCGAGGAAGAAGAGATTTAGCAGAGGTCGAGGTTCGACTGGAGGAAGAGGAAGATTTGGAGCACAAAGGGGAGAGTCCAGTAACTCTAACCAGCAAGAGAAGCATGCTAGAGGAGGTGACTCTAGAAGAAGAGGACCTTACCAAGGAGGTAGAGGTATAGGTAGAGGAAGAGGCAGAGAAACTGTCTATAGGTGCTACAAATGAAACCAGTTGGGGCATAAATCATTTGAATGTCCAGGGAAAGAAGACGTACGACAGAGAGGAGCCTATGTAGCTCAGAATGAGTAGCAGCAAAAAGAGTCGACAGTGGCGGAATTTTTTCCAGAGACAGAAGAGGCTTTGATGATGAATAAATTCTTGTTGAAACCTGAGAAGGAGTAAGCAGAGCTTGCTCAAAGAAAATCTTTATTCAGGACTATGTGTAAAGTCTAAGGTAAGTGCTGTAAGATGGTGATTGACAGTGGGAGTACTGACGCTGTAAGATGGTGATTGATAGTGGGAGTACTGACAATATAGTTTCCACAAAGATGCTGGAGAAGTTGAGTTTAAGGAGGACCAAGCATCCTGTTCTGTACAAGGTATCTTGGTTACATAAAGGACATCAAATCCTGGTAAGTGAGTAGTGTGAAGTTGATTTCCAAATAGGTCCATATAAGGACAATATTCTGTGTGATGTTATGCCCATGGATGTTTGTCATATACTGTTAGGAAGACTGTGGCAGTTTGATGAGAAAGTGATTCATGATGGTAGGAGTAACTGTCATAGTTTTGAGAAGAATGGGATAAAACATGTACTTCACCCTTTACAAGAATGTAGTACAGCAGGGCAGTCAACACCCAAAGTCCTGATGTTATCATGAAAAGAATATTTGCAATGGATTGAGGAGGAAGATTTGAAATACATTGTGGTGTGAAAACTAAGAGTGGTGACAATGAATACTAACGTGATAGATCTACTTAAGGAGATTCAGGAGATGTTGAGTGAGTTTAGTGACATCATGGTGGATGATTTACCCAATGAGTTACCACCAAGGAGGGATATAAGCCATCAAATTGATTTTAATCTAGGAGCTAGTTTACCAAACAAGGCAACGTATGGGTTGACACCTCAAGAGAATGAAGAAGTGAGGAAACAATTCCAAGGATTGTTGGACAAAGGATTGGTCTAGAAGAGTCCGAGTCCATGTGTAGTAGCAGTAGTACTGGCACCAAAGAGGGATGGTGAGTGGAGGATGTGTCCTGACTCCAGAGTGATTAATAAGATTACTATCAGATATAGGTTTCCATTACCAATGATGGATGACATGATGGATTGCCTAAGTGGGGCAACATGCATTTCAAAATTGGATTTGAAGAGTGGATATCATCAGATCAGAATCAAGGAAGGAGATGAGTGGAAGGAATCCTTTAAGACAAATGATGAGTTGTAAGAGTGGTTGGTCATGCCATTTGGATTGTCCAACAAACCAAGAACTTTTATAAGATTTATGAATGAAGTCTTAAGAGATTTCATAGGTAACTTTGTGATATTTTACCTTGACGATATTTTGGTTTTCAGCCAAACAAAAGCAGAGCATCTGAAGCATCTGAGATATGTTTTAGAGAGGATGCAACAGGAAAAGTTGCTGGTAAATGTGAAGAAGTGTACATTTATGAAACTAGAGCTAGTATATTTAGGTTTTGTTATCTCAAGAGATGGGTTGAAGATGGATCCAGAAAAGGTGCAAGAAATCATTGATTGGCCTTCACCTAGGAACATATTTGAGGTAAGAAGTTTCCATGGTTTGGAAAGTTTTTATAGGATATTTATAAATAATTTCAGTGGTATTTGTGCATCTATTGTCGAGATAATTAAGAAGAATAGACAACCATTTCAATGGACAACAGAGGCTGAAAAGAGTTTTCAGTTCTTGAAGAAGAAGATCACTAAGCAACCTGTATTGAAGTTACCATACTTAAAACACCCTTCCCAAGTAAAGTGTGATGCCAGTGGAGTAGAAATCATAGCTATACTCAGTCAGGAGGACAAGCCTATAGCATATTTCAGTGAGAAGATGAATGATGAAAAGTAGAAGTATTCATCTTATGACAAGGAATTTTATGCTATTGTTCAAGCAATGAATCATTGGAGACATTATTTGATACCTAGAGAATTTGTGTTATATTTCGATAACCATGCACTGCAGTACATTATGCAACAACCTAAGTCGAACCCAAAACATGTCAAGTGGGTTGA
Organism: Pseudotsuga menziesii; assembly: GCA_001517045.1. Taxonomy (NCBI): domain Eukaryota; kingdom Viridiplantae; phylum Streptophyta; class Pinopsida; order Pinales; family Pinaceae; genus Pseudotsuga; species Pseudotsuga menziesii. The sequence goes on from LPNX010473962.1 coordinate 731,469, forward strand.
GTTCTTACAGATATTTACCTTTGTGTTGAAACACATAAGTGGACAGTCAAACAGAGTAGTTGATGCCTTAAGTAGGATAATGTTGATTATGCAAGAGAATCATATCCAAGTCTTGGGATTTGAGCATTTAGGGGATTTGTATGAAACTGACATTGACTTCCAGGAGGCTTACAAGGCTTGTAAGAATCTAGTGGAGGTGGATAGAGAGCCATGGATGGAGTATACGCTACAAGATGGTTTACTCTTTAGAAAAAGTAGACTGTGTATACCAAAGTGTTCCATGAGAGAGAACTTGATATAGGAAAAACATAATGGGGGTATGGCAGGTCAATTTGGAATTGATTAAACCTTTGGACAGTTAGGTCATTTCTATTTTTGGCCAAGGATGAGGTCTGTAGTTGAGAATTTTGTAAGTAGATGCAGAGTATGCCAACATGCTAAAGGAAGAAGCCAGAACACAGGGTTGTATACACCATTGCCTATTCCAACTAGGCCTTGGGATTCTGTGAGTATGGATTTCATTCTGGGTTTACCAAGAACTCAAAAGGGACACGATTCTATCTTCGTAGTTGTTGATAGATTCACTAAGATGGCACATTTCATTCCATGCTACAGGACTAGTGATTCTACACACATCGCTAACTTGTTTTTTAATGAAGTTGTGAAACTACATGGTTTACCTAGAACCATTGTATCGGAAAAAGATGTGAAGTTCACAAGTCATTTCTGGAGGACCTTGTGGAAGAAGTTGGGTACTAGAATGAACTTCAGTTCAGCATATCATCTAGATTCTGATGGACAGATAGAGGTAGTTAATAAGAGTCTGGGGAACATGTTGAGAAGTTTGATTGGAGAGAATCCTAAACAGTGGGACAGAGTATTAGCTCAAGCTGAGTTTTCCTATAATGATTCACCAAACATAAGTACAGGGATGAGTCCATTTCAAATTCTGTATGGAATGAACCCAAGAGGAGTGTGTGAACTTCGTGACTTAGATCAATTGGAGAAAAGGAGTGTAGATGGAGAAGAGTTTGCAACGAGGATCAGTGAACTACAGGAGAAAGTGAAAGAAAGGTTACAACAGAGTAACACCAGTTACAAGGAAAGAGTAGATTCCAAAAGGAGAAAGAAGAACTATGAAGTAGGATATTTGGTCTTAGCATACCTAAAGAGAGACAAATTTCCAAAGGGAGAGTATAACAAGATGAAGATGAAGAAGATTGGACCCTGCAGGATACTCATAAAATTTTCAGCAAATTCTTATGAGTTAGAGATGCCTACTGGAGTGGGTATTTCACCAATCTTTAATGTTGTAGATCTATACCCCTATGTAGTAGGTGACAGTGGAACCTTTGCAGAAGGTGAAGGTCCTAATGAAGACTTACAGTGGGTGGGGAAGATGCCTGTGGCACATCCATTGGAATTTGAGGCCATTATGGACACTAAGGTGGTAAAGAGTACAAGGAAGAAGGACTACCTGGAGTATTTGGTCAAATGGAAGAAGCGACCAATAGAAGATTCTACTTGGATGAGCGTTGTAGAGTTGGAAGCCAAGGGTTTTACTGTAGCAATCTAATGAACAAGGGCTCATAATTTTTTGTCCTTGCAAGTTTGATGCAGGACAATCATGGCATGCCATCAATGTGATGAGTTGGTCACATGCTATGGCATATTTTTTTTGTTTTGATGAATCATAGTTTGTTAGTACCGGTAGGAGTGATTGTGTATAATGAATCCCTGCGTGGAGATCAAGCCACAGTTTGTTTGTTTGAGACAGGGACATTTTTCATCATGCTTTGTAGTTGTTCGTTTTCAGTTACAGGACCACTTAGTGTAGGGGGTTACAGTTTAGATTAAATAGGCATACTAGAGACGTAGATGGGGTTCTGCTCTTCAACATTAGAATTTCAAGTTTATAGAGAGACAAATAGACCTGCATCTAGTTTCGCTTGTAAATATTTTGAATAGACTGAAGAAGAGATCCAAGCTGTGTGTTTGTGTGGTTGCTTAATAGGAAGAGTAGCTATGTGTTTGCAGTATTATTATCCTCTATGCATTTACTATTTTGAATTGTGAATCCGTGAAGAGCCGACTTAGACGGTGTCCTGAACATCTATGTATTTCTATAAAATTGTTGATTCACGCATGAAATTGTTACTTGAGTAGTTGAGATAGTTCGTAAATGCATGCATAGAAGAAGTAGGCTAATGAATCTTAGATATTTCAGGACGGATTGATCAAGTCTCTGATCAATTGACGCAACCCACAGGTTTTCTTCCTTAACCAATTTATTGCAAAGAATGAACATCAGAGATTGAGTCCGTAGATGAATATCTGATGGTCCAAGAGAGATCTGCAACAGAAGTTGTAAGGGAGATAATGGAACCACAAAGATCTGTGAGATACACACCAAAGAGTAGATTGATGGTCTTGGGGAAGGTTGCAAAAATCTGATTGCTGAAAAGAATTGCGGAGGGAAATTTGCAGAGAGCAACTTTGGAAAGTTGGATGGCATCCCACATCTTGCAACCCGCTTGCAGAATAGCTGTTGCAAAAAGAGAGTTATGGGGAAGCAACTTTGGAAATTTGACATCCCGCATCCTGCGACCCGTTGCGGGAAGGTATGTTGTGGAAACTCTGTTGTGGACAGGAGGTTGCGAAACAAGAATTACGGAGAGGAAATTTTAGAGCAGAATTTGGCCGAGGGATAAATTTGGCAATCTTGTTAAGTGTAGGAGCCACCATATCCTAGAGGTGCTGGTTGGGTTGGTTGTGGTTGATCCCGAACCTACACCAACATCTGTTGTGAAAATCCATCAATGCCCCAAAACCAATAAACTTCTCAAGAAAGTTTATTGTCACACTTTTCAAATCGAAACCAAGCACAAGGAAATATCATCCAATGAAAGAGATCATACATAAGATACAAGTGGAGGGATAATTTTCAATCTACAAATTCAAGGTTTTAAGAGCAGTTAATAAACTGGAAGAAAAAACAATTAACCACCCTGGTTTCGCTGTCAACTCGTATGCCACGAGTTTAAGCTTAAAAGTGAAAACTTTAAACCTTCCTCATGGCATAGCATTAAAACTTTCTATCAATCAAAACTTTCTATCAATCAAAACTTTACCATGATCCCTCCAATCTTATCATTTTAAAATTCCATCCATAATACTATCGCATGGTTATAATGCACAATTAAGTCCATAATATATACCATCTTATTGATTGGTATAAATATTAAACAAAATTTATCATATAATTAAAACCTTAACAAAGTTAATCCATAGTATAGCATATGGTGGGTTTATACCTTAAACACAGTTTCAAAGGGTTAATTATTGCATACAACTATTAACCATAAACAATGCGTCATGCTTATAAACTTTAGCACTAGTACTAAGTTTATGTATTGGTCCAAAACCTAGGACTAAGGTTAAACCCTTAGGTCCTCACCTTTAACTTATAGAAATAAGATAAAACTTGACTTTCAAATAAATTTCTAGGGAACTTCAATTGTAAACAAGTTTAATTTACCTTGGTCGATCAATGGTCCCAAGAAGTAGATTTGTACACTGCCAGCATGCAAACAACCTTAGATTAGAACTTGGAAAAGAAAATCAAATATGTAAAAATTAAATGAATATGTGATTATGCTAATGATATATATATTGGTATTTTTGGGCTTGTGACATAATGGTATCAGAGCATAGTTAGAACACTCGTCCTGAAAAGGCTCAACACCTAAACATAAATAAACCAGAAACTAACATGTGTTACTATTTGATTCTCTTTGTAACCAGGAAGAGAAAAATAACCTTTATTTTGCAGGAAAAATGACAGAAGTTGAAATTTCAATTGAAGAAGAATCCCATCCTAAAGAACTAGAAAAAATGGAACAAGGAAATATTAAAGATTACACTATATGGGTAAATTTAAATGAAAGTATGAATGATAATCAATCTGAACTTCTACAAACAGTAAACATTTTAAAATAATAATTTCAAAGTGTTAAAGAAGATAATGAACACATTTTAAAAGCATAAGAAGAACTAAATAATGTCTTATTAACTAAAATACATAATCATGAGGAAGAGAAGAATAAAGGACCCTAGTTAGAAATAACAAGAATCACAACTTATAAACCTAAGGTAAGAAAATTAATTATTTATAATAATGAGACTGAGTCTTCTAGTGGAAAATCAGCTAATCATTATAAAGAAAAATGCAATGATTCTAATGAAAGCAGTGATAGTAACCAACAAAAAAATAAATATAAGCCATATGCAGAAATTACTGGTGAATTTAAAAATATTAAGCCTCCTATGTTCAATGGGGAAATTGAAAAAGGACAAGAAGCAGAGGCCTGGATTTCAATAATGAAAAAGAAGTTTTAGACCTATAATATGAGTTAAAGGAAAAAATAGCAATTTACAATCTATCTAGAAAAGCTGATATATGGTGGTAAGACATTAAAAAGGTAAAGAACATTAAAGAACGTTATGTGACATGGAGAATTTTCAAGAAATACTTTAAAAGAAAATATCCGTCAAAGAAATATTATGAGGAAAAGGCTAAATAATTTTATGAATTGAGATTAGATTCAATGACAATGAAAGAATTATGCAGTAAGTTTCTAATATTATTACATTATGTACCTTATATTATTGATGAAAAACAAAAAATTCAATGTTTTCTAAGTTGTTTGCTTCTTATGTTTAAATAAATAATTGAATATGATAATCCAAAAACTTTAGAAGAGGCTCCGAGAAAAACAAATTTGTTCTATGACCAAAATAAAAACAAAAGAGATAATATACCAAATTGGAAAAATAAAAGGCATGAAGTTTTTTAACATAAAAATAAAGACACAAACTTTTATAAAAAAATTGGCAATAATTATTGCGGTTATCATGGAAGTAATTCTAAAAGTAATAAACAACAGAATCCTACCGCAATGAAAGAAAGAGAAGTAGCCACTGCTTATAATAAGAATACTGCTCAAAGACAACCATTAAAATGCTGGGAATGTGGCGAAGCACACTATTTTAAAGATTGCCCTAGAAGAAGGAAATATATTAACAATATGCATATACTTCAAGAAGATACTACTGTGGGAGATATAGCAAGGAGCATTCCCATAATTAGCGCAACATTGGAGAACAAGCAAATGAATCATCAAACATATGTGGTAGAAATTGAAGGTATGTTAAAAGTTAAACCAATATCTATATTAATTGATTCAGGTGCAAGTTTAAGTTATGTCTCACCAAGAATTCTAGATTTATGTAAACTACAACAAAATAAATTTGATAAATCTTGGTTAGTTCAACTTGCTATGGGCACGAAGAGAAAAGTAACTAGTTTTGTGAAAGATTGTGAATTTAATATGAATGGTCTTAAGACACAAGCTGATTTAAATATTCTACCTTTATGATATTATAATATGTTGATAGGAATGGATTGGTTAGAGAAGAATATAGTAATTTTAAATTGCTATGATAAAATATTCGCATGCATAGATGAAGAAAGTAATACTATTATAGTAAAGGGATTCCAAGGAAAATAACTATAAGAGAAATTTCAGCTTTACAAATGAAAATATTTGTTCATAAAGGTTGCAAGATATTTGCAATTCATATAATAGATGACAGAGAGAAAAATAATCAAGTCAAATTAGATGACATACCAATTTTAAGATATTTTAAGCATGTATTTCCAGAAGAAATTCATGGACTACCTCCGAGAAGAGACATAGATTTTACTATTGATTTGGTACCTAGGGTGGTACCAGCATCAAAATCTCCACATCGTATGAATATTTTGAAACTTAATGAATTAAAATCATAAATACATGAGTTGATTGATAAAAAGTACATCCGACCAAATGTTTCCCCATGGGAATCACTAGTATTGTTCATAAAGAAAAAGGATGGTACTTTATGACTATGTATAGATTATAAACAACTAAATAAAATGAGTATTAAAAACATATATCCTTTACCTCATATTGATGAACTATTTGATCAGTTTCGAGGAGCAACAATATTTTCTAAAATAGACTTGAGATTTGGATAGCATCAAGTACGAATTAAATACGAGGATATTTTTAAAACAACTTTTAGAACCAGATATGGTCATTTTAAATTTGTCATAATGCCCTTCGAGTTAACAAATGCTCCAAAAACCTTTATGTGTTTAATGAATATTATATTAAGTAAGTACTTAGATAAATTTGTAGTCGTCATTATCGACGTTATATAAATCTATTATAAGACTAAAAAAGAACATGAGGAAAACTTAAGAATAGTTTTACAATTGTTAAGATAGCAGCAATTATTTGCTAAGTTTAGAAAATATGACTTCTTTAAGGATAAATAAATATTTGGTACATGGGCATCTAAAGAAGGTATATCAGTGGATTTTAACAAATTAAAGCTATCATTGGAATGGCTTGTTCCTAAAAACGTAAATGATATAAGGTATTTTATGGGGATTATTAGCTATTATCGTAAATTCATTGAAGGATTTTCTAAAATTGCATATCCTATAACCTCATTACAAAAGAAAGGTAAGAAATTTGATTGGAATAAAAAATATGAAAAAAGTTTTAATAAATAAAACACTTATCAATGACAACTCCTATCCTAAAAGTTACTGATCCATACAAAGATTTTGTCGTATGTACGTATGAATGCAAAGAAGATTTGGAGGGGTATTAATTCAAGAAAATTATGTCATAGCTTTTGAGTCCAGGAAGCTTAAAGAACATGAAAAAAATTATGCTACTCATGATCTAGAATTAGCTGTTATCATTCATGCCCTTAAAATGTGGCGACACTATCTTATAGGAAGAAGATTTTGGTTGATGTCAGATAATATTTGTTACGATATTTAGACACTTAGGAGTTAGTTAAGATCAACTTGTTATAATATATCTGTTAGGAAAAGTGTGTTTCTTTAGTATGCATTTGTAAATATCTAATCCGATGGTCATGATATGTTCTAGATATAGAGTGATATAACAGTTCATCTTCTCTTAGATCATAGCTACCTTTGATCTATGACTTAACACCCGATTGGTCCATGATATCTATTTAAAGAGCATGGAGGGTCATTGTCTAGTTGATCGATTATGAGAAGTTCATTTGTAACTTTCTTTATTTTGCATAATAAACTGCCTCAAGTAGCTATTTGGACGGGGACGTGGAGTGTTTCCCTTTCGAGGGTTTAAATCACGTGAAAACATCAGTGTGTTGATTTGTGATCTATTTGCGTGAGTGGATTCTTTAGGTGTTCGGTATTTTTGGAGTACCTTATGTACCCGAACATGGTATTAGATCATTTATGAAGAGTCACTTCAGTGAATGATCTAGATCTTGAACTGATGTTGTCGAAGCTTTGAAAGTGTTTCTGGTTCTGATTTTTTTGTTCATTTGTGGGCTATGGGAGGCATTCCATTGCATATGCAGCACTGTTTCCATGGGGAAATTGTTTTTGTTTGATCGAAAAAAGTTTCTGTTTTCCCTAGATATGTACATTTCATCAGATCTCAAGGTATAATGTTAGAGTGACTTTTTTTAATTTCTCATATTTTATCAGGTTGATTTTTAGATCTAGTTTTTTGTTTTGGTTTCAGAGTGTTTCCTTCTCTATATGCGTATGCTCTTTTCTGTGCACCTTACGTGATCCCAGAAAATCAGAAACATAAAGGAAAGATTTTTTATCTACTGCGTATGCTCTTTTCCATGAACCTTGTGCGACCACGATGAATCAGAAATAGAGAGAAAACACAGACATTCTGAGCAAGCTAGCAAGTTATAACCCAAAAAAGTGTGGCAAAGTTTTTTTTTGGTTTGTTTTTGTTTCAGTTTGTGTGAAGTGAATTGCAAAAAATGAAACAAGCACATACATCGAGAAAAAAGAGTAAAAAAAAAACCCTTTCTCCTTCCCATCTTTTACGTAGCTTTTAATATTGGCTCACTTGTTTCAAAGTTGCTTTATTCCTTAATAGTTCTTGAGTTCTGGTCTTATTAGTTACTTTTATAAAAGTGCATGCAATTTCTATTTTTAAGTGCAAGCGAGTCACTTAAAGTCTTTTAGCTTTTGCTGCAATAATTGAAGTAACATCCTTGTAAAAGTGAATTTCACTTATTTTACAAAAGTGATTCACATAAAGAAACTTTCTTGTTAATTGAGTTTAAAAGGTTAATCTTGGGAAGATGGGGGTTCTTTTTTTCCCAGGTAATCAATCCTCTTTCTGCAACGTCACTCTTGGGGTCATCTTCAAAGTTTGTTTTTATCAAGCACAAATTCCTCATTTGGAGTGAGTTGTTAGTGTCATTTTTTTGAAACAACCTATTTTTTCGATTTCTTTGCATCCAGACCATTGCTCTCTATTTTTTGCACCCTTTATTTTACAATATGGTCGCGCCATGTGATATTATACTTACTAGTTCCAACTACTTCTCATGGAAATATCGTATAGGGGATGTTCTACGAAGTAGGGGACTTTTCAAAATTACATCAGGGAAAGAAACAAAACCCAGTCATGATTATAAGAAAATAAATGAAAAAATAAATGTGATGAATCTCGTGGATTGATTAGGATGTCAATCTCTACGGATTTGTGATTCCACATATCCGGAATTCATGTACTTGATAAAGGTTGGGAAAAGCTGGAAGCTGTGTTTGGTAGACACAATGAAATTCGAGGTCATCAACTCGAAAGTGAGTTGATTTCTTTAAATCCAAGTTATTTTTCTTGCATTCAAGATTATTTATCTAAGTAAACAACTCTTAGAATTTTATGTGCAGGATGTAACATTAAAAGGAATACAAATGCATTTATCATATTCTTTCCAAACTTGGACCTGGAAGTTCTATTTTTGTATCTACATTCTACTCCATGAAAGAATCCTTGGATCCAACTAGCTATATAGCGCCTAATCTTGAATCTTTTTTTGATTCCTTTATTAGAGAGAAATATAAGCTCATACATCTTGGAATGATTAACACTACAGATAAATATGAGAAATCCTTATTGGCACAACATAAAGAAAATTCCAAGCCTCAGAAGAAACAAAATCGTCGCAATAATAAGCCAAACAAGGGTCCCAAACCCTCTTAGTCAGCTCATTCTTTCAAAAATGACAAAGGATCCAAGCCAAAAGGAAAGAAGACTGAGCGTCATTGCAATTATTGCAGTTTAGATAATAATGATGAATCTAAGTGTTTCAAGAGGATGGCAGGATTGGAAGCAACAATGAAGAAGCACCACATCATCCTTAATTCATCTTCAGAATCTACCTCTCATGGACATGCACTTTGCACTTCTGGTTATTCTTATACTGCATCTTCTTATTCTTCTAATTCAAATGAGCAGATCATTGATTCTGGAGCATCTTATCCTATGGATAAGGATCAAGCCATATTTTCTACTATGCATGAATGTAACACCAAGCAAATATTTATTGGTGATGATAAATATCTAAGTGTTGCAGGATCTAGAACAGTTCCAGTAGATAATGGTCATTTTAGTGATGTATTATGTGTTCTAAGAATTTCCTGCAATTTGTTGTCAATCTATCAAATCACTCATTCTAGTGAAGTAAAACCGTAATGTTTACACCTCACCAATTTGCAATCAAGGATTTTAAATATCCTTAACATGTCCTAGCTACTAGAATTGTTAATCACATTACCAGGTTGTACAAATTTAACAACTTTGGGTCATCACATTTTCCTTTAGTTTTTGTTCTCACAGTGATAACTTGAGCAAAATTTGGCATGAGCAATTTGGACACTTAAATTATCGCTCATTGCAACAATTATGTAAATAAAATATGATGAAAGGTCTTCCAATGATATCTTGCAGGGATGGTGTTTATTTCAAATGTGTACTCAGAAAACATCATCATGACAGTTTTGACAAACGTGCCTCTTGGCATGCCTCAGTGCCCTTGGATCTTGTGAACAGTGACCTGTGTGGTCCTCTTCCATCTGCTTCCTTTTTTGGTTTCAAATATTTCTTAACTTTCATTGATGATTACTCCAGACACACTTAGTTTTATTTCCTAAAACTTAAGAGCGAAGTATTTAAAACATGTTCTTGGACTACAAGGCCCTGCTTGAAAAACATTATAGTCATGAAATTCTTAAGCTAAGATATGATAATGGAGGAGAATATTATAACAACAAGTTCCTACTTTTTGTACTGAACAAGGAATCCAACAACAACACACTGTTCCATATACACCACAGCAAGATGGTGTTGTTGAACGGAAGAACCACACTTTAAAAGAAATGACTAACTGTATGATCCAATATAAGAGACTAACTCTTCAATCTTGGGATGAAGCAATACATTGTGCAAATTACATAGTTAATCACACTCCCACTAAAGTTTTACAAGGAATCACACCGGAAGAAGCATGAAGTAAAATTAAACCAGATGTAAGTCACTTCCGTGTGTTTGATAGAGAAGCATGGGCTCACATTCCAGATGAAAAACGGAAAGCATTGCAGCCTAAAAGTGAAAAGTGCATATTTGTTGGATATTTTGAAGATGTAAAAGATTATAGATTTCTTTAGCCACATTCTCATAATATATTCATGAGAATAGATGTTAAATTTGATGAAAATCTCTTGGACTGCGAGCCTAACTCGACGTTTGTGCCATCTTTGGCTTGCGAGCCTGATTCGGTGCTTGTGCCTTCTTCTACTTGCAACTTCCTTGATAGATTTCCAACTCTGGTTTCTAATGATGACAGTGAGAATAAAAATCCACCTCTGCCTGCTCATTTTACTCTAGTTGCACCAACACAATTTCTTCCTCAATTGGTCCATTCAACATGTGAAGTAGCTGGTGATCGTAGAGATCAATGTCGAACATGTTCTCAGTTCTAGGAAGCCTCTTCTCTTTTGGTTCAAGTTTAAGAGAATCATGATCTAGATACTTTTGTAGAATCTTCAGGGAATCCAGATTGGAATGCAGCTATGGATGAAGAATATCGTTCTTTAATGGTGAACGATACTTGGGATCTTCTACCTCTTCCAAAAGGAAGAAAAATTGTCAGATGTAAACGTGTCTACAGAACTAAGTATTCATTAGATGGAAGTGTTGAAAAAAATTAAGGCATGGTTAGTTTCCAAAGGTTTTTCCCAAGTTGAAGGGATTGACTACAATGAAACCTTTGCTCTAGTCGCAAAAATGAACTCCATCCTCCTTGTTCTTTCCCTTGTAGCCTTACATAAATGGGAATTCCATCAAATGGATGTCAAGTCTGCATTCTTACGTGGTGATTTATAGGAGGAAATTTACATGGAACAACCTCCTGGATATGTTTAGAATAACTCTAGCCTTGTTTGCTGCCTTAAGAAATACTTATATGGCCTTACGCAAGCTCCTCGAGCTTGGTATGCCAAAATGGATAGATTTCTACTTGACACTAGTTTTTCTAGATGCCATTCTGACCCCAATTTCTATACCACGAAAGTAGGAAACCATCTCATGATACTTGGTCGATATGTTGATGATATTATTCTTACTGGTAGTGACCCTAATCTTTTAACCCATGTGAAATCCAGTCTTAAGAATTTTTTTGAAATGTTAGACTTAGGACATTTGCATTATTTTCTTGGTCTCCAAGTCTTGCAAACCAAAGAAGAAATCTTTCTTTCTAAGTCTACGTATTCTTGTGACCTTCTTCGTCACTTTCACATGGAATATTGTAAACCAATCCCTTCTCCCTTCCAATCTGGAGTCGAACTTTCTGTCACTTGCACTTCACCTAAATTTGACGCCACCTTGTATTGTCAGCTTGTTGGTAGTCTCTTATACTTGACTCATTCCTGTCCTGATCTTTCATTTTCCGTTGGATGTGTTGAATTCTATATGAAAACACCTCATGAAAGTAACTGGAAAGAAATGAAAATAATACTTCGATGCATTTGGGGTACAATTCAGTTTGGGATTCATTACAATACAAAGGGGGACTCATTTGTTGGTTGGTTTCATCAATTTAGATTAGGACAATGATCCCAATGATCGAAATTCTAATGCAAGTTATATTTTCAGTCCAGGGTATGGACCTGTCACTTGGGGTTGTAAGAAACAATAAGTTCTTGCTCTTTCTTTAGTAGAAGCATAATATCGAGCCATAGTTAATTCCAGTCAGGAAGATTTATGGATTTGACATATCCTTTCAGAGTTTGGATTCAAGCAGCACCAACCTACTCCACTTTGGCACGAAAATTAAAGTTCCATCAAGCTCTCCAAAGATCCAATTCAACATCAACACAACAAACACATTGAGCTACATATGCAATTCATCAGAAATCTTGTTCATGATCGCATTCTTGAAGTGCTCTTTTTCCCTAAAGATGATCAAGTTGCAAATATCTTCACCAAGTCTCTTATAAAAACAAAGTTTTATAAACTTTGATCTATGTTAGGAGTTCATGAACTTGTCATTAAGGGGGAATACGCTCTAATTCCACCTTCCTTCTCCTAATAGTGTCACTTTTGTAAATCCTTCAATCCTATCCCAAGTTGTTCTTAAGGGGGGGTGTTAGGATATTTAGACACTTGGGAGTTAGTTAAGATCAACTTGTTATAATATATCCGTTAAGAAAAGTGTGTTTCTTTAGTATGCATTTTTAAATATCTAATCATACGTCCACGATATGTTCTAGACATAGAGTGATCCTGCGGTTCATCTTCTCCTAGATCGTAAATACTTTTGATCCATGGATTAACACCTGATTGGTCAATGATATATATTTAAAGAGCATGGAGGATCATTGGCTAGTTGATTGATTATGAGAAGCTCATTTGTAAATTTATTTCTTTTGCATAATAAACTGCCCCAAGTAGCTATTTAGATGGGGACGTGGAGTGTTTCCCTTTTGAGGGTTTAAACCACATGAAAACATCGGTGTGTCGATCTATGATATGTTTGTGTGAGTCGCTACTCCAGGTGTTCAGTCTTTTGGGAGTACCCTATGAATGCGAACAATATTAGTTTAAAATGTTTATTAGACCAACAAAATCTTAATGCTAGATAGGCTAGGTGGTTTTCCTTTTCAAAACATATTAAAACATAGTAGATAAAACATATTAAAAGAAAATAAAATAAAGTAGTAGTTGCTTTGAGTCATCCTGCAAATCTGTTATATGTAAATGCAAGTAGCAGATATGAGACAAATTTGGAAGACAAAATTGAAAACACAACAAAGATTGATAAAGATTATAAAAAATTAAAAGAAAAGACAACAAAAAATGAAGCAATTGTGTAAAAACATAATTTAGTTTGAATATAAAAGGATTGTTATTACATAAAATGAGACTGTATATACATAACTTAGAATAAACTAAGTTAATAATTATGAATGAATTACATAAAATACCGTATTCATGACAGCCCGATTATCGGAAAATGATTACCATAATAAGAAAAAATTTCTTTTGGCCCAATATGAAAAATGAAGTTACAGAATATTTAGCTAGATGTATTGAATGTTAGCAAGTAAGAGCTGAACATCAACATCTAGCTAGAATGTTACGTCCATTACCTATTCCGGAATGGAAATGGGAGATTATTACTATGGATTTTATAACAGGTCTACCTAAAAATGCTAAACAAAATGATTCAATTATGGTTGTTGTCAATAAGCTTAGTAAAGCAACCCATTTTATTCCAGTTAAGTCTACTTATAGATCCATTAATATTGCTGATATTTTCTGAAGGAAGTTTTTACACTGCATGGTGTACCTAATGTAGTAATTTATGATAGTGACGCAAATTTTACGGGAAATTTCTTGAAATATTTATTCAAGGGATTAGATACTCAATTAAATTTCAATACCACATATCATCCTTAGACCGATGGTCAAACTGAAAGGGCGAATCAGATGTTAGAAGATATGCTTAGAATGTACGTAGTGGATAAACCCGACAATGGGAATAATATTTACATCTTGTAGAATTTTCATATAATAATCATTTCCAAGCCTCAACTAAATTTAGTCCATTTGGAATACTTTATGGACGAAAATGTAATGATCCAATTTCTTGGAGTAGTCCAGTTGATAGATTAATGCCAGGTACTGAAGTATTGAAAAACATGGAACTAACAGGTAAACATGTACAACAGAACTTGAAGGTATCTCAATATAGACAAAAAATTTATGCATATATGAAAATAACTCCAAGAGAGTTCCAGGTGCGAGATCATGTTTAGATGAAAGTGAACCTAAGAAAAAGTTCCCTAAGGTTGGGAAAATGTGCAAAATTGGAACCCAGGTATTGTGGACCTTTTGAAATATTGGCAAAGGTTGTATCGGTAGATTATCAACTAGCATTACCACCCACCATAAAAGTACATATGTTTTTCATGTTTTTATCTTAAAGAAATACATTCATGATGATACTCATGTGGTTGACTGGAATATTATTTAGGTGGAACCCGAAGGAGAATTTCAAGTGGAACCGGAATGTATTCTTAACAGGAGAGAACTTTTACTTTGGAACCGTACCATCGAACAAGTCAAGGTGCAATAGAATCACCTTAGTCCATAAGAGACTACTTGGGAATTGGAAATCAACATGCAAGAATCATATCTAATTCTATTTCAAAATGATTTAGAAGAAGTTTGAAAGTAACACCGAGGACATTGTTAATTTTAAAGGGTAGGTGTATGTAATACACCCGAGAACTTGAATATTTATTACTTTAAAGACCTTAAGTTATTATTTTTGATATTTTGACCAAGTGAGGTCAAAATAAATTTTAAAAAATATTTAATTAAAAAATAGTTAAAAATTGAGAGAATCAAAATTGAAGTAGCTGTTATAGAGTGTTTTTTGACCCAAAAGGAGGAATGACAAGTGTCAAAAGAAAAACCCAAGTGGAAATACTCAAATGATGTAGGAGGTTTCCTCCCAAAAATTAGGCCGAGATTCATTGTGGAGTAATAATGGATTAGATGGACCATAAATGACCAAGTCCTAGGAAAATTACTATAAGTATTGCACCCATCAAATGAGAAAGAGGCTTATGATGAAAGGGAATGTGATTCTAATTTTTGCTAAGAGGGTACTGTGACCATTCTTTTTCCTTTTGGTTCAACAAACACACTCGGAGGTTTTAGATAAAACAACTTGGTTGTTCTAGAAGTTGGTTGGGAGGAATAACAAACTTTATATTTGATTTTCCTAAGATTGATATCTAGGTTCTAATATACAATCTTTTTTACTTTAAATATTAATTTTTTAATTTATTATGATGTTATTATTCCTCTGTTAAATTTTGTTTAATAGAATTTGTATTTATGCATTTTATGGATATAAGATATTATTTTCTTTTACGGTGGTTTAACTTGGTGAAAAACAGAGTAAAAATACGATATGATTATGTACTCTAAGACAACTATATATAAATATGGGTTTTCTTTGAAAATAATACACAATACTCAGCTATAACAAACATATATAACTATATATGAATGCATATTTATAGACTATAGTTCTTTTGGTTAAATAATAGTTTATATATATAGACTATAGCTAATAAGCTAAATTATATCAATTAATAATAATATAAAGAGAGCAAGGAAAATCTACCGTGAACATCAACTATAATAAATATTATGAATGATTTGAGTACAGAATTCAATCCTCATAAATATTTACTTGACATTCGCAAACCAACATAAAAATACAAGACTGTATTTCCGCTTAAAAATTCATATGTTCAAGCTTAAAAGTGAAAACTTTAAACCTTCCACATGGCATAGCATTACAACTTGCTAGCTTTCAAAATTTTACAACGATCCCTCCAAACTCATCATTTCAAACTTCCATCCATAATACTATCGCATGGTTATAATGCACAGTTAAGGCCATAGCATATACCATCGTATGGATTGGTATAAATATTAAACAAACTTTATCATAGAATTAAAACCTTAACAAAGTTAATACATAGTATAGAATATGGCGGGTTTAAACCTTAAGCAAATTTTCGAAGGGTTAATCATTGCAACTCTTAACCATAAACAAAACCTTATGTTTATAAACTTTAGCACTGGTACTAAGCTTATGTATTGATCCAAAACTGAGGACTAAGGTTAAACCATTAGGTCTTAACCTTCAACTTATAGAAATAAGACAAACCTTGATTTTCAAATAACTTCGTAGGGAACTTCAAGTGTAAACAAGTTTAATTTACCTTGGTTGATCAATGATCTGAAGAAGTAGATATGTACACAGTGAGCATGAAAACAACCTTATACTAGAACTTGGAAAATAAAATCAAATGTATAAAACTTAAATGAATGTCAGCAATATTAGCAAATTCATTAGGGTTATAATTATTAGTTTACTACCTTAATTTAACCCTAATTAACTAATTAAATTAATTAGGGTTATAACTAAAACTTAAAGGATTATAAAAAAATAAAAAAATAAAAAAATAATATAATTATAATTACAAAATAAAATTAAAAATTATTAATAATTCAATTATAATAATAAAAATAAAATAAAGAACCCTAAAAAACTACCGACAAGCCAAACCTAGTCAGTGGGTTGTTTCTGTATTAATGCACCTATGAAAGTTGATCAATATCCCCAGGCATCACTATGTCCTGAAGATGAGCCATGCTTGGCTCAAAACGTCGACATTAACTTTTTTCACCGCAGATTCTCCATTAGATGCCATGAATCTTGACTGCGGAATCTCAGCTAACCTAATTTCCAACCGGTATGGAGCAGAAACCCTAAGAAACTTGAGACGCCTAGAAAAAATTCGGATTGATAAATACAAAAAGATTGCTCATCTTTCATTTCTGAAACAATGCAGAGACAGAAACATTATTCCCACTTTAGCTAAAATTACTCACACCTTGAAAATCAATCACAACAAATTGATATTTAAGAAAATGGGTCTCATGTAGGTGCACGATCAGATTAGGAGTCTTCGATTTTCCTTGGACAAGCTGGATCGCTAGCTCCTGCTGTTACACACCCAGCTAGCAAATTCATTAGATGAAATTACTTGGGATTACTGGGGTCGATGCTCTAGTGGGAGAGTGGATATGATATTCAGGAAATTAAAGATCAAACATAATTCTAAATTATTAAAACTTAAGCAGAAAGATAGCGTGGTTAACACCCATGACCTACAAAAGAGCATCCATGCTTCAACCCACGACCTGCAAACTAATGGATAGCTGGTTTCCACTCCCAACGCAACAACCAAAATAGCAAGCAACACTCCAACACGACAATTGTTGAAATTCTGCATTCCAACGGAGTGAATGGGGTTATCTGGCAAGAGAGCTTCCATAATTCAACCCACGACCTGCAAACTACTGGACAGCTGGTTACCATTCCCAACGAAGCAACCAACGCAGCAAGCAACACTCCCAACAATCCCAACACGAAGATGGTTGATAGCCTGCATTACACGGCGATTGTTGAAATTCTGCATTCCAACGGAGTGAATGGGGTTATTCGACAAGAAAGCTTCCACAATTCAACCCATGACCTACAAACTACTGGACAGCTGGTTACCACTCCCAATGCAGCAACCAACGTAACAAGCAACACTCCCAACATGCCCAACACGACGATGGTTGAAAGTATGCATTCCAATGGAGCGAATGGGGTGATAAGGCTGAACTCCAACGCAGTGAAAGGTGAGGACTCCAACACAGTGAATGGAGGGCTCGACAAATTGAGCGCTTGGGTGGATCATTGCCTAAGAAATGATTCCAAATCAACCTTTGATGAAGCACGTAACCTGGTAAGTGGTGAAGAGATCGCAAGCTTGGTCAATGATGAAACGCGCAACCTTGTGAATGGTGAAGATGTAGCATTAGGTGGAACACTAGGAAATGGCAATGGGTTGACTTCTAGCTTGAACAACAGGCTTCCAAGGTACGAAGACCATGATCGCAAGAGTACACTGACCAGGGATGGTGACCATCCGATTAAAAGTAATAGTAGCAACCACAATATTGAAGAGGGTAACGTTAACCATAAAGTCGCAACCAAGGATCCCAATAGACTGGCCGTCAACCTCTCAACTTTTGAACTAAACCCGCCCACTAGAAGACTCCTTGAGAAAGGTCTTAATTTTACCATTGCCCCTAAAAATATTTCAGTTGAAGACATATCTGCAGCATAGAAGAAAGCATTAGGCACCTACCAGAAATGTAGCTGAAGAGTTATGCCAGGATTGTGCTGTAACCTTAAGAAGAGTGAAATCACCCAAAACCAACATCACCAGGGAAGAAAGCAGAGCCCTCAGGGAACTCAAAAAGAATGATCATATTGTTATCTTGAAGGCTGATAAAGGGGGAGCTACGGTGATTCTCAACAAGGAAGACTATATTGATAAGATGAAAGCACACTTGGATTCTAGTGGTTGTTACAAGAAACTTAATAAGAACCCTTTGAATAGGATCATAAAGGAAGTTACTGAATCCATAAAGAAACCTTCCTTGGATGAAGAGATCAAGAAAAAACTCATTATCTCTAACCCCTTAGTTCCAATAATATATGGAATTCCAAAGATCCACAAACCTGGGGTCTCCCTCGGACCCATTGTGGACACCATAGGCTCACCGACCTATAGGCTCGCAAAATTCCTAGCAAACAAATTGAAACCGTTAGTAGGAAATACAAGCTCCTTTATAAAAGACTCATCATACTTTATCGAGAAAATAAAACACAAACATATGGATGAGAATGAGATATTCTTGAGCCTGGACGTAGTGTCCCTCTTCATAATGATTCCCATCAAAGAAGCCATCAAAGTTATAGAAGACTTGACTGATCCTGAAACCTCCAAATTTGTATGTCTTTGTCTCAATTCCAAGTTTTTTAGTTTTATGGGTGAACTATATGAACAAACCTGTGGAGTGGCTATGGGTTCTCCCCTTTATCCCATTATAGCCAACCTATTCATGGAAAACTTTGAGCAAGAATCCTTGAAATATGCTAATCTGAAACCAGAACAGTGGTCCATATTTGTTGATGATACCTTCTTAATATGGGACCATGGGAAGGAAGAACTAGAAAAATTTGTTGATCATCTTAATAGGCAAACCGAGTCCATCAAATTCACGAAAGAGTTGGAGGAAAACAATGTGCTTCCATTTCTTGATACAATAGTTATCAGGAAACAGGATGGAGGCATAGCCCACAGGGTCTACAGGAAGGAAACTCACATAAAGCAATACCTTCATGCCCTTTCACATCATCACCCAAACCAAAAAATGGTAGTTTTTAACACTCTGTTCACTAGATCCCTAAGGGTTTCTGATAATGACCACCTAGATTTCGAGAAAGAACACCTACGGAATGTCTTCCTCAGCAATGGTTATAACCTAGCTCAAATCAACAAATCCCTCGAAACAAAAAAAA
Organism: Pseudotsuga menziesii; assembly: GCA_001517045.1. Lineage (NCBI taxonomy): Eukaryota > Viridiplantae > Streptophyta > Pinopsida > Pinales > Pinaceae > Pseudotsuga > Pseudotsuga menziesii. Next base: position 750,906 of record LPNX010473962.1, read on the forward strand.
ACCCATGAGAATAGACCAAAGGTTGCGTCCAAAGAGAGGAAACTGGGGGATCATAAGGCATTTCTCCCTTACATTCAAGGGGTCACGGACAAAATAGCTAAACAACTGAAAAACAAGAACATTGACTCTATGTTCTCACCACCAAACAACATCAAAAAGCTCCTTAGGTCAGTGAAAGATCCTATTGACTTGAGTCTAAAAAAGGGGGTTTACCCGATTCCTTGTGAATGTGGAAAAACCTAAATAGGAGAAATAGGATGGTCCATCCGAACTAGGGTGAAGGAACATTGTATTGACATTCGTCTCAATAGAACCCATAAGTCGGCTTTAGCGGAACACTCTCATAACACGAAACACCCAATTAAAATCGAGGATATGCAGTTGCTAGCACAAGTCGAAATTGGTCAAGGAGAATAATCAGAGAAGTAATCAAGATAGTTAAGAACCCTAATTACCTAAACAGAGATGATGGTCTGTCCATTAGCCGATCATGGTTTCCTAACCTAACAAAACTAAATGAAAATTAGATTTAAGCATTGAAAATAAACCCAACTTAATTAAAAATTAACTTAAGGATTAACCAAAAAAATTAAATTGAAATAAATGTAAACAAAATATGGTTAAAATTAAATTATTTAATAATATAAAACTTTCACTGAAAACTTAAATAAAAATTAATAAAAATTAAAATTAAAATTAAAATCAAAACTAAAATATATTTCCAGTTATATTTAAAGTGAAATAGAATTAAAAGTTGAAATAAATTAAAAACTAATTAACTTATTGATTTCTCACAGTAAAACAAAAAAACTCAAAATAATAAAATTAAAATACCTAACACATTTATTCATCAACTAAATGTAATTGTTAATTAATAAACTAAAATTAATCAAACTAAAAACTAATAAAGCTAACTACACTAAATTTTTTTTATGAACTAATTTATTAAACTAATAAACTATTATTGCACCGAGAGGTGCTGTACAGCCCAGTATGGGGGAGATCTTGTAACGTTACATGTAATGTTTGTAACGTTATGTAACGTTACTCTTACTCTTGTAAATGTCGGCCATAATTTTTTCTTTTTAATTATCCTTCAAAATAAATGTCGGCTACAAAAACAACCTAATATGGGGAGATGTTGTAATGTTCCTACCTAACAAAACAATAAAAAAAAAAGAATTATCGAGCAAAAAAAATGTAGGTTAAAAAAACAACACAATATGGGGGAGATGTTGTAATGTTCCTGCTTAACAAAATAATAAAAAATAAAAAATGAATTATCCAAAAAAAAGTTTGTTGTGCACATGGTTTTAAAACCATGTGCAAGGCCTCCTAAACAACCCATGCTTTTATTGTACATGGTTTAGGAGGGCTTTGCAAATGGTTTTAAAACCATGTGCAAGGCCACCTAAACAACCCATGGTTTTATGGTACTTGGTTTAGGAGGTTGTTGCAAATGGTTTTAAGACCATGTGCAAGGCCTCCTAAAAAACCCATGGTCTCAGGAGGGCTTCGCACATGGTTTTAAAATCATGTATGGGGAATATGTTGTAATGTTCTTTCCTAACAAAATAAAAAATAATAAAAAATATTACATGTTGGCCATAAATAGTATTAAATATTAATACCAAGTTGATAGTTGAGTGAAATACTTAAGAAGAGGCTAACACCTCCAAAGATTTGATCCCTCTCGGTGCTTGATAGAGCCTAGGATTTGGATCTATGCTGGTATTATATAATCCAAACTAAAAAACATAATCTTTAATGGTTAACTAATTAAATTAATTAGGGTTATAACTAAAAATTAAAGGATTATAAAAAATAAAAAATATATATAATTATAATTACAAAATAAAATAAAAATTAATAATAATTCAATTATAATAATAAAAATAAAATAAAGAACCCTAAAAAACTACCGAAAAGCCAAACCTAGTCAGTGGGTTGTTTCTGTATTAATACACGTATGAAAGTTGATCAATCTCCCTAGGCATCGCTATGTCCCGAAGATGAGCCACGCTTGGCTCAAAACGTCGACAATAACTTTTCTCACTGCAGATTCTTCATTAGATGCCATGAATCTTGACTGCGGAATATCAGCTAACCTAATAAATATTTTTTTTAATATATTTATATTTTTTTGGGTTGTGTCAAAGAATGTCACAAACAGATACATTGGATATATAACTGTGGAAATTAAGCCCATACTTAGATCAATTGAACTCACAAAAATTGCTAAAAGACATGCAAAGGTCCACTCAAGATTGGAGACTGAAATTGGTGCATAACACTAACTTGCATTAGATAAGTGTGCACCATCCAAACTTATATAGAAATAGTATGTCCAAAAATATCATTACATTAGGGATTCAAATGCCTAAGGAGGCAAGTTGAATCCTCACAATAGCAGGCTTACTAAAAGTAAAAAAACCCTCTAAGTGCATAAAACACTTTCCATATCAATTCAGGAAGGTCACGAATTGGATGAATGATGTATGACAACTAATAAGTGATGGAAAGTCAATATACTCATGATTTCATGAGATAAAAAGGATAATGAGTCGTGCAAAAACATGGCAGTTTCTATGTGACTAGCTTTCACCTTTTCACCTTAAAGCTGCTGAAAAGAAGTCTAAGCTGAGATAAGGCAGGAAAGCACATTTGATAAAATAGGAAGTCTATGTAGTTGTCATAATCTTATCTAGAATCTTGTAAAGGCGCTCTTGGAGATGTTTTTTGCACGTTTTTACCAAGTGGTGCAAGTGGATTCCAACTAGCTAGTATAGAACCTAGGAAATTAATCAAAATGATTAATTAATGTATCCTAAGTATGGGAATGGGTTTTTGATTAATCTAACACCCCCCATTAAGCATGAATTATGTGAAATTCATAAATATATTAGATATATAGTTCCTAGAAACAATTCTTAGTGAAACTTTACATACTACTGGTTCATGAAAAGTAAGGAAAGAGGAAAACCACAAAGGGAAATCCTCCCTCAAAACATGAACATGAAACAAAATTTATGAAATATTGTCTTCAATAATTCTTCACCATGTGATCATCTATCCTAAGCAGTGATTTCAGATTACACAATGTCTTCTCAGATAAATTCTTGGTGAAGATGTATGAAACTTGCTCAGATGATGCGCATCAGTGTAGAGCAATGAGGCTCATCATGCGTGAGTCCTATGATGTAGTGCATATGGATCTCTATGTGTTTGGTTTTCTACCTCTGTACAGGGTTTGTTGAGATTCGAATAGCACTTTTATTGTCACAAAATATGACAGTGGAAGTGTCATATTTGATCCCAAACTTTCCAAGTATGCCTTGTAACCATACACATTGAGTAGTTGCATTTACAACTCCTCTATATTCTGCCTCTGCAGAAGAAAGTGAAATGGAACTTTTCTTTTTATTTGACCATATGATTGGTCCATATGCAAGCATAAACACATATACAAAATTTGAGTTTCTATCAATGTTATCACCTTCGCAATCATAGTCAGTAAAACCAACTAACTATAGGTCATATTTTGCAACATAGTGAATCCCGTATGTCTTAGTTCCTTGCGTAAAGTGTAAGATTCTATTTGTTTCCTGTTATCCACTAATTTTCACTTATGGTATTTTTCAAATGATCCACCAAGTATTAGAACAAATCAATTGTTCTTACTCAATGCTCGAAAGTTCCATGATTTCATTAGGGCCAGTTGTGGTCCCTTTTTTCGCATAATCACATGCCCTCGGGGGGATTGTAATAAATGATAGAGAATGATGGTTTATTTTATAAAATTATTGGCCTTCTTAGGACTTGTTCATCAAGGTCATCATCCTTGAGTTATTTTTCCCTCGTCGATTATGTGATTCTTTTAAGTGGCATATAATTTTCAAGTTTTTCACTCAAAATCATCCAAAGATGAGATGGTGAAATTGGTGATTATGTCTTAAAATGTTATGAAAGCCTAGGGTGTATGTATTATACCATTCTAGTCCAAGTCTCAAAGTTTCGTGGGCATGTGCTAAGTCTTTCATAGTTTTTTTAATAAAATCATCAATACGTTGTATTTTAATTGTAAAAGTTCAAAATGTCATAAAATTGGGCCTATGGATCCAATTTGGTCATGGAGATGCTCGTTTTTGGACCCAAATTCCTCAATTAACCCCTAAAACCACTTTTGAGAGTCAAAATAGTAATTTTCAATTATTAATTTTGATTTTCTCTCCAAAATGGCTGAGAGGGTCAAATAAATGGGAATATTGGAGAAAATCCAATTCCTAAATCAAAGGAAGATTGTCTGAGACTTGTATTTGAGGTGTCATGGTCGTCGATAATATTTTCTGGGGAATTTGTGAACATAGAGGATCATATTCAATCATCAATGGAGGAGATCTAACTCACATCCATCAAAGGGGGGCGCATTCTTCTCATGGAGGGTGTGTCTTGCAACTTGGATGAAGTGGTTAGAAGAGGTGGAGGATTTCCAAACCAATTTGGGCACCTCATGAGAGGTGGAAGAATCTATTTGCACCAATTCAAACCTCCTCCCACCATTCTCTCAATTCACAAAACCACCTCCTCATTGGGAATTGCACCCCCTTGGGGTTTGGGCTATTTTCTGGCTATAAAAGAAGGGTCTTGCTACTCATTCAGGAGGAGTGCATATTTTCTCAACAATGTTGAAGGATTTGGAGGCTAATCTCTAGCATTGCATTGTGAGCTTGTAACTTGATTAATTTTTAGGTGAAATCGGTTGAATCTCACACTAGTACAAAATGAGGAATTAGTGACTACGTGACTAAAAAATCTAGTCACCACAGGGTTTTCAAGTGACTTACTACTAAAGAGAAATCTTGATTGACCCAACTATAAACGACTAAAATTAACAACTAATTTAGTCACCAGTTAACAAATATGACTAGTTAATAAGTGACAGAGATAAAAATGATTAACATAAATGACTAATTTAGTCACAACATAAAAAATTACTATCTAGAAGAATATGAATTAGTCATTTATGTTAATCATTTTTAATTGTGTCATGGAAAATTGCAATTGTGACAATGAAGTGTTACAATTTAGTAAAGTTTGTAAATTTTCTACCTTCTATCTTTGAATATGTGTAGGTTAACGATTTTGAATCCAAAATGGAATTTGTGGGGTTAGGAATATATAGTGTTTTTACTAGGTGGCCGAGATAGTGTACTTAGGGTGTTGTGGATTATTGCAGAAGATGTGATTTAGACGTTCATATTGCTTGTCATATATAATATTGGGATCACAAATCCTAAATGATATATATGTTGGAAAACCCTTTTTTCTGTAATGGTGCCATGCACCTTGATCTTTAGAGATCCAACAAAGAAATTGCATGAAATTTATATTAACCATCTAGTGTGTGACATCTCATCAATGGAAAAAAATTCATTTTTTGACAAGAGGGTCTAAATATATATAGATCAATTTAGTGCTAGTATTCATGATGTTTTAGTCATGTGTCATAGATCAACAATAGAAAATATTGCAATTTTTTATGAGGGGGTCTAAATATATATAGATTATTTTAGTTCTAGTGATCACGATGTCCTAGCAAGACACCAAATTGATGATGCATCTAATGTCTTGTCTCCTTTCATGCAATAATGACTCGATTTTTGCTTCCATTTCATCATCTCGATCTCAAAAGAAGTCATAAGTGAGAGTTCAATGAGATTAATCCATTATCGTCATCATGTACACTTAAAAAATACTCATAAATACATGATATTATTTGCTTTAATGGATTTCTAACCCACCAAAAATATCTATTACTAAAATTTCTCATGGAAATTATTTTCTCACCAATTTTCATTATTCCATCCCTAAAACTATAATTTGGAGATGAATATTTTAATTGATTTTCTTATATATGTTTGAGTTTTTGTTTTTGTTTCCTTTCTAAATTTAATTGATATATATGCCAAACCCGCCAAAACCCAAAGAAATATTGAACATTCCAAGAAGTCAGTGTTGAAGTAGTGCCAAAACGGTTCAACATATTTTGATGCGCCCCTTCCCGCTCGTCTGTTCCTTGCTTCCACTCATTGATTTAGTTGTCATGATAATCACTGATTTGGGGTTTGGGCATTGCAAATACTCACTATACAATTTCATCAAAATGAGATGAATTTGGCACGCAGATGAGTTTCAGGGGCATACATGAAAACTCGTACTGGTGGGGGAGGATCTTGTATTTTTCCATGGAAGAGGCATCTTCTCCAACTTTCCCAATCACTGGGGATTTGGGCACAAGACAAACCCCATTTGTATCCTGTAAAACCTCATTTTGGATTCACCTAGGATGATGTCATCCAGATACTTGTGCAGTCCCCATTAAAGGTCGAGATTTTGAAAGCCCTGGAAGGAAAACATATGGGAAGGAGTTATCCATCACTACACCGGTGTGTGCGGTCGTTCAACAACTCCTAATCCATAGAAACCCCATAAAGTATACGTACACACTTCAAGCTATATTCCTTCTTCGATTTCAAGTGGGTCCCAATTGGCCATCGTCAGGCTTGGAAGGGATATTACCTCATCAAATTTCTTTGAGTGGGTCAGGTACAAAATTGAGGAATTATACAGGATCACTTCGCAAGCAATATAAGAGGGGAAGATTACAGTCTTTATCTCTAAATATTTATATCTAAGAGAACTATCAAGGTAAGCAACACATAATTCATTTTTAGTTCTTGAATTTAGTTGTTGGGAATATTTTAGTTCTGCAAGTTTTTAGTTGTTCGATTGCAATCTAAAATGCACATCTCGTTCAAGTTAATGGATCCATTTTGACACTTCTAATTCCATGTTTAGGAATCCATTTGAGTTATCCATACCAAAACTATAATAGTTACTGAACTAGAGTATCCTGCACAATAATTCCCCCAAATCCTTAAAATTCCCTTCTTGAACAAAAAAGTATAGCTCTAGATTCTAATATCTAGTTCTACATGCACCCTCAACTCTTAGCAGGAAACGACAATCACCTTTGAGACTCAGACGAGTCATAATTAATTTTGGTAATTTGGCTCAAGATACGATAAATTATTTTTCAATCCTAAAATCAACTATGCATGATTTATATTCTCTTGTTGTCATTTTGGATTCAATAGGAACTTCCTGGAAAATGCACCTGCTCCTTTTGTAGATCAACACAACATATTTTTCTTGCACAAACTGGTTCTCTGCTAGTGCTCAGTCTTTAATATCCTTAATTCTTGGTTTCCATAACTACTTGGTGGAAAGATAAGGATAAGCTACTATAAAATGGGGTGGAATTACTTTCTCTCTCTCTCCAGAAGTAGCTCATATAGCAGTGCATTATCTCAGTAATGTAGATTTTGGAGGTTCATTTTTGGCTGTCTTCCCTTTAAATGTATCTCCTGTACTGGATCATAAGAGATATGGATTTCCGGCTAGCTATCAAAGCAATGCTTAAATGTCCTTGGCGGTAGAGTAAGGGATTGGCTGTCATTCAATGTGATCTTGTGATCTTGATGATCTCGATCGAATTACGTTAGCTTGCTTAGGCATGCTCATAGGAATATATCATGTGCATCGTAGGCATAGAAAATATGATGATTATGTTTTTATGTCTGGTCTTGATCCATAGGTTACTGAAGACCAACTAATGCATGCCTTAGGATATTCCCTAGCCCATAAAATTATGGATGTTTTCGTCATTCGACTCCTTGGTGATATGCATCCTGCAAATTCTAGTTGTAAGGAAGCACTATTATAGGAGCTTATTCTCTTTGTGCCTCAAGATAAGTAAGTGTGAGGTAGTTGTTGAAAATTTCGATACTAAGGATTAAGATACATGAGCTCTAGTTACATTTGATGGTAGCATACATTTGAGGGAAACAATATTACTGTCTCATCTTCAAGGAAAAGGTGCTTTTTGTCTGTATGCCTTGGCAAAATATTGCCTATCAACAAACATATTACATCACAACAATAGTTTTATTCCTGCTCCAATCTACTCTACACTAAAGACTTAATTACAGAGTATGATCGACATGTTTCAACAACAAAATGGAGGTATGTGGCAAAATTACAACATATGAAAATTGAGGATTACTCGAAATTTGCTAATTTTCCTCAGTAGACCTGAAAAATTTATAGCACCAAGTAAGATCGTGCTATTTCTACTTTTCTTTTCCTTATTAGGAGTTGTATGTGTATATAGGTGCTTAAAACATGACTAACAAACTCTATTGATTCGACATGAGTGCAAATCAAATTCCAATATATACCTGGGATTGGGAGCCAAAACAGAACAACATTGGGGCATTATCACATCGTTCGGGTGGTGGGATGGATTGTCAAACTATGTCTTTCACATTAAGATATGTTCTATAACTATGTTGAACTCATTTTTGGGACGAGACAAAGGTGCAAAAGGGGAGACTCGTCTTCAGGACAGTTAAAGTATGTTACCCTCCTATTTTCATGGATGTTCACCTAGATATTCATGAGGGAAAATTGGTTGATTCTTGAATTTTGTAATCATAAATAAATATAATTATGAATTATCAGCACTCTACGCACTATGAACAATTTTGGAAATTTTGACTGTGTTTAGGACATTAAAGCAAGAATTATTTTCAAGTCTGACCAGGATTGTGCAATGGAAAAGGCTCCAAATCTCAATTCTGGGTGCACCTATGGATTAGCTAAGTAACCATGCATCTTTGAATTTCATTCATCATGAGAAGACACCAGAAAAATGTTTATCTTTGTTACATGCCCTATGTTGAGATCAACATATAGAAGTTTAAGCCAGATGGTTTGCTGGAGTGGGATGAAATGCTTCAGTGGACAATGCTTTCTATCCAGTCCAATCAGTCCTGGAACCTCCAAAAAATATTTGACCCTATTATATAGCAAGGGGAAATTTTTTCAAAAGGGGCAAGAGCGAGAATTATTAGCTTTCTATTGGGTCTAAATTTTAGATAAATAAATTTCAGCTGATGTGATGTAAGAACGTTGTCTCAAAGTCCCTGGTGTTCTTCTCTATTTGTTAGTTTGGAATTTTTGTCAAGTTTTGAAAGACAATATAGAGATGGCCACATCATGGGATGTGATGAAAAGTAATCAAATTACTGAAATATGCAAATTATCAAGGTGTTTAAAAACTAGATATAGCATCTACATTTCAAAATTGTAATGTTTTGTAGTTTATTTTTGAAACACATTTTTTAAACATTGATGCTTGTTTGACCAACCCTTATGTAGGTTGAAGTTGACTTATTGCTTTCATCACATTCAAATGCATGCCAATGGTTTTGAAACAAATAAAAAACAAGCAAGCAAATAGGAGAAGAAAATAGTTGCACATACAAAGGATTTTAATGCTGCAGAGAAAAAGACTCAACAGAAGATGCCACATGTATGAATTAACATTGTTTATAGTACCACAAATAATATAGTTTTCCATGTCATCCTTTACTTTGTTTTGATTTTATTGGAAGGAAGAAAATTATCTTTGGAGTAACCCTATTGAGATTTCAACATAGTGTCCACTGCTTTAGTAATGGGAAGTTATTACTTATTCGCAGCAGTTCAACACAATGACTAAGAACTAGAAAGGAAGCACAAATAAAGTGGCATATTTCTTATTGCAACCAATAGCAATCAGATTCACTCTCCATTAATAGTCAGATTCAGATAGATTCATACTTTTTAGTTGAATTCATATTATTAGCGTTAATAGATTCACTCTTCTTGTAGGGTTCAATCTCTAGGCCTTAGCTAGATCACTAATTTACATTCTGCATCTTACTTTATATAGCAATTTCTTTTGTGTTCTAAATTTGGATTGGCACTATTGTATGCACATGATGTTTTCAAAACCCTCATACATCATAGAGTCAAATAGCTAAGCTATGTGTTTGTTTATATGAAATTAATTAGTCTAGGTATCTGGAATTAAGAAGAGTTCATGTGAACTGAGTATATACTTTGATTTCTGCAGCTAGTTGATCATGTTTGGTAGTTCAGAGAACATTGTTTTCCCCACCTATGTACATTTTGGATCCCTGTTGTTTCATGAAGAGTAACATATCTTGGAGTTCGTGGGATTGTCCTAGACATTTGTTTGGTATCACATTTTGCACTTCAACTACAACATGTTGATCATGTACAAATATTATGACACAACCAGAGACATGGCCTTCCCAATTCAACTTCTCTCACAATGATATGCAACACCTTGGTCTCACAATGTTGACAATAATATAATCACATGTGAATTCAATCACTCACAACATTAAAGAGACAAAAACCAATTCACAAATTGAATAGTTTAGTCATTCTCATTAATTCCACTTAAGTTACACACTACTTAGCACTTTCCAACTCAAACTCCTTGTACCACCCAAACATCCTTGATAGTGACTAGCTTCAACTTGTATTTTTCAAAGTTACACTTCAACATACTTCAAGACTTCCCCATACACAGTCCAATGCCAACTCCAAACTCAGACCTCAGTTTGCTCACAAATCTTCCATTGTATTGCTTAAATGTATTCTTCAAGGCTGCTCCTGACCTATTCTTACTTCAAAGGGATATTCTTTGTTTTTCTCTTTAGCTATAGGCTCTCCAAGTTTGCTATTTCTCTTCACAGGTCCAATACTTTCTTTGAGTCTTGACACTTGTGCCAAAACACTTTGGAACTAAACTCATCATGTTCTCCCATAGTATTGAGCAAATATGATTTTTTTGCAGCCCTTATGACAATCAAATGTACTCTTCAAAACACTTCTTCAAATTTTTATAATAGTTCATCAAATATTCCCTCCAGTGATGGTATAGTGGTTCATCCTCTTAGCATATTCTATGCAATCCCAAGCTCATTCTTATCAACAATACTTGTACAGCCAATGCTTTCCTATTTCAAGTCGTCGAGCAACCCTTAAGATCAGTTTTTAACATGCCCATTTTACCTCTTCAAAATGATCTTGTAATGAATTCTTGCTTAGTTCTTTGATATTATCAAGCCTTTAAGCAGTTCACAACTAGTCCAATACTTGTGACAAAAGATTTCTCAAACAAGTCTAGATCTGATCCTAAAACCCAACCTATATGGTTTATCAAAATGTTACAAACAATACCAAAAATGTACTTACACAGTACTGGTATGGCTCCTTAATCATCCTTGGTCTGTAGCCTTCATTTCTTCCCCTCAATTCTCCTTTTTGCTTCTTCACATCTTTGCTGCTAGGTTTGTTGCCTTAGACTTGTCCTATTCACCTTTGCTATCCCTTAGTATAGCTTGTATTTATACACTTTTTGGATGACTTATGGGGATGACACGTGAATCTAATTAGGTTCAACATGTACTTGTTTGATCCAAATTTTGGAGCCGACTTGTGTGCTTATTTAAATGATTTAAAGTGTCTTAATAGTTGTGTCTCTTCCACACCTTCTGTAGATGGCCAACTTCTGGCTCTTCAAACCACTTCATGATTCTTGATGATTGAGTTACACTTTTGACTATGTGGTCATTGACATATTGTTTGCAACAAACATTGACTTCCATATAAACAACAAATTATGTTTTGTATCTTGTCTTGCTAATACAGTTATACTTAATGAGTCAAAGATTTCTCTGTTCTGAAATAGATGCTTTAGGTTTCAATGAATATCACCAGGGGATCATATTTCATAGACCTCAATACTCTCCAACAGTCTTTGTCTGTTTAAACACAACCAATCATTCTTGTGGTTGCACAATTCATTATTGCATATTTCTTTCACTTTTTGTCACTAGCACACTGTTTGCAATGCCTCTGTCTGTAGATCCTCTATAAGCCATGTTCATAGGTTATTTATACAGAAGGGTTTTGATCCTTCAAGGTTGGCATATTCTCCACAATCATTCATTGATTCATCTCCTCAATAATTCAAAGACTAACTTGACATCTATGACCCCATTTGACATCAATGACAACACAATGAAGACATTCTCAACATTCTTCTCCTAGTTCCCTCTAGGCCCGATTATCCCTTCTCCTGAGCAAGAGACTGCTTTATTTGATGTATCTCCACCTTCTGGAATGAGGAAACCCCATTTTATAGTATTCATTTTCTTTCATAGGTGCAGTAGTGTAGTGACAAGAAAGGCTACATGGCCCTTTCCTCCTTTTTGTTTTACTTTTAAGTTCTAATTATTCTTTTATCAAACAATAATAACACAAGAAAGGAGTATGCCAAATCTGTTATAAACTCGAGAACCATATTTTACCACAGAAAACATAACAAAATGTAGGATTCGATATATATACTATAATGTATGGTGGCCCCCAAAAATATTTTTTTTGGGTGGGGTCGAAGGCATGCATCAACATACTCCTAGTATTATTCAATTGAATGTTAATAACTCCAACAAATCTAACTGGAATGAAACATATTCAAGTGTTTATCAATTTTGTAATTTGATACATATGATTGTATCATGATTCATAGTACAATGCAAAAATTCTTGAAGCTGATGATAAAGGTTTAAGTGTTTCTATGTAAAATTATTATATCTTTCAATTATATAACATTTTACATTGAATTTGAGCTGTCCAAAAAGGCCATATCTTGCAATTTTTTCATTTTCTTCCTAGCCTACTAAAATGATAGTGCTATCTCCTAACTTATTTTTTCTCATTTTCAGGTATTCTGGTTTTTCCGTTCCAAATGTCATAAGAATTTCAAAATGAAACGTAACCCTCGAAAGGTGAAGTGGACTAAAGCATACATAAAGATACATGGAAAAGAACTTACTAAGGTATATTTTGTGTGCCCATGACACATGTTGACATGTTTGCCCATGTTTTCCCATGTTGTGCCACAATGTTCATCCAAACTTGCAATATAGATGATTACATATTTGGGTCTATCTCTTTGCACTTAGATAGTTTCCAGAACAAACTTCGAGATTAGTCAATTTTTGCAACAATAGCAATTTTTTTCAACAATTTTGAAGAATGCAAGGAAAACCATTTCATTTTTTGTGCCATACCAAATGCTTAAGGCCTTGTTTGGATGCAAATGGAATTAATTTGATGACATTATTAGACAAGCAAAATTTTTAGTTAATACCGTTGCTTTGAAACAAACATCACACAACGTTCGATTTTGAGAGAAACATGCTTGAGAGATATGATAGAAATGTTGTTCAAAATACTTTGAAGGACATCAAGAAGATTGAGGAAGTCCATGTTAGTAGGGAGGCTAAATTATGGGAGAACATGTTTGTCTCATTCTCTTCAACTTTCCTTGTAAAAAAGTCAAGGAATAATAACTGAAAATTATCTAATTGGTTATCTTTTAATTGTTGTTGCTTATAGCATCTGTGTGTCCAAATACAGTAGAACCAACATACAACATTTGTTTGTTCTCAAATCTTACCTTAGTTGTGGTGATTTTTTTTCCTGTCTTTATTACTTTGCCCGTGGTGCACTTCTAGAGTGCCCTTGGTTCTAATAATTCTTAGTATCAGTCTAGTTGTGGTTATATCTAAGGAAAGTTGAACAGAGATAAACTTACAAACATGATTGAATGTTTCACACTGATTTTAATATAATGTGTCAACTATAATGTTGGACATGCTTTTATTATTTCATTCAACTCTTTTTCAAATATGTGTTTATTTTCTTTTGCTTTCTTACATGATGAAGGGAAATAAATCCAAAAAAATTAAAGAGGATGCTAGAGAATTGGAGCAGGGAAATCATTTGGTCAAAGCTCCTCTTTCCATGCAACAAGAGCCCGGGATTACATTGCCGACGAACTCAGAGAAGATGAAAGTTAAAGTTTCCATATCTAAGCAACAAAAAGAGCATTCCATGGAAGAGTAAAATGTACATGTCAAGAAAAATCAAATCATTTATCCATTTTGTAATAATACGTTGAAAATGTAATTAGCTTACAATATAAATTAATTTTTTGGTTTTCTAGTTTTTTTGTGATTTGTGGGACTAGTCAGTGGTATTAGAAATTGTGATCCAGTGGCATCTAAACCATCAAAATCACCCAAGAATCTCCCCTGACTTGGTTCACATTAACCCTTATGATGGATGCATTTTAAGTGTCTCCTCCCAGTTACCTTGCAGGGTTCGAACACGGGTCATCATGCAGAACGATGGCCATCGGAACCAACCGTGCTAGTGAGATTTGACTACAATATAAATTATTTTCTTGTGATTTTCTATGATTTTTCTGTTTGTCATTATTTTTGGGATAGAGGGTGCATATACCCCTCAAAACAGTTTATGCCATGCTTATGATTTTCTATTTGAGTCTAGGCCAACAATTTTAATATGCTGTGACAATTCTGTAGTAGTGTTTAACCATTGAAGTATTTGATTATCACTAGACTTCTTATTCATCATAAACTTTTGGAAATCCATCTAGTATTTGTTGCTTAGTTCTTTGTTCTCTTGCATGAAACATACATGTATGCCTTTTATTTGAGGCATGACAAACTTATATCAGGAATAGAAATATAATATTATATGTTCTTGGAGAAAAGAGGCAGATTTTATAACATATTCAAATAGTTTACAAAACTCTTGCCTATGGTTGATAAGTTTAGACTATCTCAAAGATATCCATTAGTACATACAAACTAGCCTTTATAACACAAACTATGTAGCACTTATGCTAAGCAGATCTAAAGCTTGAAGACGTTAAAGCTCAATTTAATAAAAAAAATTTAAACAGGAGTTGGGGGACTGAAACTTAGACTCAATAAGTCTTAATGATGGACAACAGAAGATTGCAATACATAATCATCTATCCATATGGGGATATTGTGGGTGTTAGTATTTATTTTCATGCACTCCAGATCCTCTACAATATTCATTGGGGAAGTACAGGTAATGTTACTGGTCACTTTCTCTTCCTTCCTTTCCAACTCTAGTTCAACCACGATCTCTTAGTTTTCCCCTGGCTACCCATCATGGTGCCATGGTTCTTGCAACCCATTTTTTCTTCATTACCTTGATCCTCAACTTAAGCATCTGGGTTAATACTTCGATCATGTCCTCCTTATGGTTGGACACAACATCAATGGCTATCCTTCATAGCCTGGAATACACATGGGGAAGTTGTTAACATTCATTCTTTATTTTCTACTTAGTGTCTCGAACCCCCTTTCATAGTATCAATGCTTGTAGATTCTATACCTTCTCTGATTTCAATTCTCATATGTCACTAAAAATCATCGGATTTTTCTTTTTATCAGCTAAAGTGCCTTTGGAGAAGGTTTGTAAAACTTAAGTGTTTGATATTTTTGGTTCGTGTTTTTTTATCATCCTCTATAATGTCTTTTTTTTAATTTTGACTTTTGTTCTTTCCCCAAACACTAAATGATTATTTCTCACTTTAGGGGACATTATTGCGTGGAAACAACTATGTTGGGGTGCTATTCCTTTTACACTAATTGTTCTATCTGTAATAAACAATGAACTGAAAATTTCCATCAAGTGTGGGTTTAACCTAATATAGGGCCAATATATCCATTCATTTATTGAGCACTTCAATTTCCTTGAGACATATGAAACTGAGTTGTAAAATCTTTTAGTGCTTTGTTTATACTAGTTATTTGTTCTCCTTATTCTCACATTTCTTTTCCCTCTTTTTAGCTTTTTGACCAAAACTGAATTGTCTTGCAATTTCAAGTGCTCAATGTTGTGAGCTCAATGACTGCAATGCTTCTATGCTTATATTGTTTAGCTTGATTGCTTTTTCTGTACTCAAAATATTTTTTCTAAAGAGGAACAACCTTTGGCAGTGGGGTCTATAAACTATTTCTTTTGATTGTTAAGTAATTTAATCAAGTATTTTTATTTGGTTTAAACATTCATTAATGTGATTGATAGGATAAAGGATTGAGAGTATTACTATATTTGTTATTTTTTCAAAAAACCTTAGTGTTAAAGCCCCAAAGTTATTTTGGAAGTGGTCCTTTTGCAGCTGTTGAAGTAACACTTAATGAATCATTGGTTTTTCGTAAACCTTCCTCAATCAATTAATTCTAATTGGTTAAATAATTCTTTTTCACAGGGTCAAGGCTTGAGAGCATCATTAAGGTAGTTAATTATGCAAAATACCTTAGCATTAAGGCCCCAATATTCTTTTGAAAGTGTTCCTTTTGAAACCAATCAAGTAACATCTAATGAACCATTGGTTCTAGGAAAACCTGCTTGCTTTTCTTTTGTGCGGGTCATTTTCTTGCACATTTATTGACTAGCAATTGAAATTGGTGTGCATGCCATGATAAATAACAATATAAGTGTTTAGCATAACCTGAAAAGTTAAACATGAGTTGGTGAAATAAAGATCTAATGGTAGTAGGCTTAAGAAACATTATATATTGGATTCTAGGAAGTCACCAACTGACTGCATAGTTTTCTATTCTGAATATTTTAAAATGTTTTAGATCTTGTTCATTTTTACAATTCAATCATTTGCAATGTTCGCTGCTACTGTAATGCTTCAGGAAGGGTTTTCATGATGAAAGGAGAGCTTTGATTAAGGAAATCAACAATGGTCGGGGCCCTACTGGAAACCTTTTAGAGGATAAAAACCATCCAAAAGGTTTAATTGTTTCCTTCACTTTAAAGAAGTCATATGAAGAAGAGTCTTGTGAGGGAAATGACTCAAAAGAGTCTGTTAAGGCAACCCTCCATTCAAATTCAGGGAATGCATTGGATGGGAATAAATATGAAGAGGCAATGAATACTGAGAATCCCTATGAAGTAGAAAATGAAAGTAAGTCTGGCGAGGAACAAAAAGAGGATGCAAAAAATGAAAGTGATTTTGGAGAGGCACAAAAAGAGAATGCATCAAATGAAATTAAGTCTAGAAAGGTACAAAAAGAGGAGATCAAATTGACTCACGAGGACATACAATTTGTATTGTAGAAATATGGTACAATGAAGGTACATATATGATTAAATTGTGTTGGTCTAGAAAGCCCTATTTCCACTTTCATCATGCATTCTTTTTTCTTTCAATTTCTTTCCTTGTGACTATTAATTTATGATGATGACTTTGGTTATATAAATATGGCTAGACTGTATAATTTAACTTGAATATTTTTATCTATTGGAGTATACCTTTGTAATCATGCTTGGAGCTACACATTACCTAATAAAATACACCAAATTAAATAATTTGTGCAACCACAAAAGATTAATGTAACAAAATATTATTTTGTTTTGTTGCAACTTGGTCATCTTTTAGAGTTGACCATATCTTAGGTTTCCCAAGTACAATGCTAGTTGGTTTGATATCATTTACTCGATCTAGTGGAACTTGATTGATAATCAGTAAATGAAGTTCAAAGAGAAGCCAAAAGGAGTCTTGGATTCTCGACAGTTAATGAATTATGTGAAAAGATATGGCATGTGCTACCCTGTATAAGCATATCATGTTAGACTTGCTGAATAACAACCAGATGGGCATTCTTGACCTTGCTGACTTGGAACTATTGGTTAGCAAGATTAGATCAAATAAACAAATAAGAGGCATTGCTTTATTTTGTACTCTGGTTGGTTGGGTATCTTATAATTTACATGGAAATGATTCTTTTGGACCAATATATACTTCTCTCACAATCAGGAAAAGATATGCTCATGAAAATATAGAATCTTTGTAATGAGTATCCATAGAGCAGTGTTGAGGATGGTCTAATATCCATTGCAAGGATCCTTTATCCCAACATTATCATTGTCTCACAGTCAAGACAAGGGGTAATATTCCTAACATACGAAAGGAATATATCATGGATTAGAATTACATATTTGATATGATGTGACATGGAAAATGAAGGATTTTAGTAAGGAAATCTATTTGGTAAGGTGAAATGGAGGGACATTGAAAATGATAGAGAAATCCATACTTCCATTGATTGTTGGAATCATAAGTTGGAGTTGAATATATCTGGAAAATTATAGATTAGCTTCTTCTTGATGTTTTTTATTTTGTCTTCTTAGATTCTTGTAAATGTTAGGTTTCTAAACAGTTTTTGTATAGTCAAATTAAATGAAGTTTCACAATGTCCAAAGACTAATTTACTATTCCCTTGTAAGAAGAAATGCTAACATTCTTTCCCAACAATGAAAAAACTAAAAAGGGAAGTACAATATGGATTTAGAAAGGCTAGCATAGGGTTTAGGATGAATTAAAGGCTGCATGGCAGCCTTCTTAGGGATATTAAGGTAAAGACAATTTATTGTGAAAAATTCTTGCCTTACATTTAGAAGACAAATGGTTGAAGCTGAAATGAGAGCTATAAACAGGCATGGGTTGGCATATACATTTTCTCAGGGAAAGTTATTTTTCATCTTATGTATGTGTTTCTTTCTGATATTTTTCATTATATGAGAAAAATCTATGGACTAGATATGTCAGGATTAAAATAATTTTTTTACTATGGCTTAGAAGTCTTAGCACGAGAATTGTTTTATTCCCTTTTTTGTTTTTATTTCCATTTCTGATACATTGCTAATAAGGAACGAGCTTCCTGCCTCTGCACATTTTAAAGGAGCTTCTATTTGCTTGATGTATGACTGTCCTAAAAGACTGCCATTTATTCCAGCAATGGGATTGAAAGTTCATCCTCATTTATAGATTTTTTTGATTAATACCTTGAGGTTTGTATTTGTCTCACTTTTCCCTACAACTACCTATCTATATATATCTCAAGTATGTCCATTGTTTCGTTAGTGACTTGTCTCCTAAGAGACAGAGTGTGATCGTAGTATATATCCAAGTATAGAAATTAAGGAAGGTCTAAACCACATTGTTTTAGTCTTTTTGTCATTTATAATTTTATTGCATGTGCTTGACTAATTCTATTGTACATCTATGGGACTCTGCATCCAATAGACAGGTAGAGTAAATTACTAATTTCATGTTTTCAATTCCTTTTTTCTTTATTTAAACACTGGCATTCCAAGTGGGCATTTTGGACAAAGTTGAACACTTGTGGGAGATTTGCTAGTTCTCTTTCGAGGTATACATGATAGTGGGATTGCCATACTATATCTTTAACTTTTATTTTATTTTATTTATATATCAATCTAAACATGGTTTGTTTCCTTGATTGTAGGTTAGTGGCTATTTAATTCACCTCTGAATAAAATGATCACATAAGTATTCATACTTATTGTCAGCAATCAAACTCAAAAGTATTGTTGCTAATATTTCATCTCATCTCATTTCCATTTATTTAGTGGCTAAGAGTACCTAGATTTAATGCCCATTCTTCTTGATGTGAAATGGAATTAGTTGTATATTTATTTTTACTATTCTATATACATTTTGGGCGTTGAGTTGCTCGATTTTCTCTTCCTTTTATTTTATATAAACTGAAATTCTCCTATCCATGACATCATCCACCACTATCTTCAAGTTACTTATGAATTTTTGGTCAAATTTAGATATCTTGGAATGACTCTAGATGAATCGATAGATAGTTTAACATTGGATGCATGCTTGCCATTCCTATAAATTTATGGGATTTTTGCATTTTGCATCATTCTAGCATACAAAATAATGATTATCAAGTTACTATAGATATATAATAGCTTACCTTGTAATAGTCCTTTAATTCTTTCAAGTGCATTTATTAAGTGCAAAAAGGAATTGAAGGACCAGTACATGGTAAGCCATTACTAGATCTATAGAAACTTGATAATCATTATTTTAAATGCTTGAATGATGCAAAATTTGTTTGAATATTATCATTATCAAGCAATAACAACTTATTAAAGGGTTCTATCTCAATGGTAGAGCACCTGCCTAATTATAGGCAGGAGGTTGGTGGTTCGATTCCTCTGTGCCCTATCATAAATTTGTGACTACAAAAATGACTAAANTCGTATCTTATAGCACGACTAACATTTAGTCGTATTTAGTTTAGTCATTAATATGTTATCATCTAGTAGTTTATTTAGTCATATATTTGGTCATTAATTGTTGCAATCAGTGACTAAATCAATGACTAAATCATTGACTATCAATGGCTAAATCAATGAATAGTAAGTCAACCTAATAATGACTAAGTGAAAAACGACTAAATTAGACAAGCTATAAGATAGTGAAAATTAACTACTATTAGTTGCCGACTCAAAAATAGTCATTTATAGCTGGATTTTAGTCATTTTTTTAGTCATTAATTTCTCATTTTGTACTAGTGTAATGCTTTCTTTTTGTCAAATAATGTGTTTAGATCCAGTTTATTTTGAATAATTATTTGCTGCTATCAATTTACTTATTTTCATTTCATTATTAGAATATTGTAACAACAACATATTGTAGCTAGTTATAATTATGTTCTCTTGCTTTTTTGTTGATGAGATTGACTGGATTAACCTTGTTTGTATGAGAAATTGTCTAGATTTTGTAGGATCATCTTAGGTAGAAGGATCTTGGAGCTCTGTTTCATCCATTTATTTTTTACAACATCAATTTTTCTATTTTTAACATCTTTGTTTTGCATATCGCTCTCTCCTTCACTTCTTTTAAGCATGGGCTTGAGGATTTCTCTCTTCTTCTCTAAAAATTCAATCTCTTTTCTTGGTTAGTGTTTCTATATGGTTAATAAAACTATATACATCAATATTATATCCAAAATCTGATTTTAATTATGCACACACACACACACACACACACACACACACACACACACACACACACATATATATATATATATCATATCTAGGTTCCTTTAAAAGGTTTCATTTCAAGCTAGATCCGAGTTAGTGTATCAAAGTTCCTTTTCAATAAAAAATTCACAAATTTAAAGCATTTTGAGTAGTGTAAATTATTTGTTTTGTTTTGAATGATTCACCCGAGACACCGAAAATTCCTTCCTTCATCCCTTTCCTTCATTCCGTTTATCTCTCGACAATATTGTAAGAATTTTGATCCTTTTTCAAGGATAAAAGTGAATTTTTAATTCATATTTTCATCACATTTTAAATGTCAATAATAAATAAACCGGGTGGAATACATAACGCCCACACTCCATCCCCCCTGGGGGGATTCACAATGTCCTTTTTGGTTTTCTTTTTATTAAACAACACATGCACACAATCCTCCTTCTAGAAAGGATGAATAGGTTGATTAATTTATTTTTATTTCATATTAGAATAAAGTAATAATTTCCTACCCAACTCATTGCCACGAAGTATGCTCTCACCACCAACCAAAGGTTTTGCCGATTATTGGTGGATGATAAAAAAGTGACACATAGTTTGCGGTTTTAATTTGTCATTAATTTACTTTCTTTTACAAACTCTTTGTTTTCTTTAATTGGAATAAACATTTTTTCGTAAACCTCGTGTATTCTCTTTCGCTCCGCGGGCTTTGCTTGGTCATTGGGGAATCGAAAGTGATTTGTGACATTTTCTAATTTCTACACATTAATTTAACAATCCATTAATAAAATAAACTCCCAAAAACATTACGAAAATATGGCCTAAAGACATTTGAAAATTGTGGGTAAATTCTTCAAAGGAAGCAGGAACAACTGAATAGTGACCTCAGGATACTGTCGGGATACACTCTTGTCGGTGTAGTGTTGGACACCTATTTTAGACTTCGATTCAACCCACATTTTTGAGTGAGGAACCACCTTTTTAATATTCCATACATATTCTCAGTACTTTACAATATATCGAGAATCCCCTTCCCATAACTCAACTCATCTTTCAATAATTAAAATTGACCAAGACACCTTGCAAAACATTTCATTTTTCAGCAGCATCATTTCTTTATTTTGACTCCATTGGCACTGATCTAATTTGCAACATTCTACTGTCGATTATTATCACTTTTTTTTATTGTTGCTAATCCTTATGTGTTGATGTTATTATATATATGCTGGTGAAATATCTATTTATATTTGCAACAATATTGTCTTAGTATTTTACTTCAAATAAGAAATTCTAAAAAACTTATTTCCATCATTAAAGACTAAAACAAAAGATCCTTAGTTAAACTCTTTCTTAGGGATCACCCCCCTTGGCTTCATTAGGATTTTTTCCTAAACGAAGGACACACCTCACAACTTGAAGATTTCTATTGCACTTAACCCCAGGTGTGTTAAAGGTGACAACACTACCCTCCAATGGATATAATGTGGATGCTCCATATGTTTGGATGCTACACTTACCGCATAAGAAATATAAGGTCTAGTGTGAGTCAAATAGACGAGACAACCAACTAGTTATCTGTACATAGTATTGTTTTCTAAGAGAGTTGATTTTTCTCCGTCAAGCTTAACTCCTGGTAGGAAAGGAATATTTCTTGGATTATAGTCTTTCATTTTAAATTTTTTTAGTAGGTCTGAAGCATATTTGGACTGATGTACTTTGATTCCAATATCTGATTGATAAATCTCAAGCCCCAAAAATTGGCTCAGCAGTCCCAAATCGGTCATGGAGAAAGCATGGTTCAAAACATCCCTAAAGCAATCAATTTATTTCATGGAACTTCCTCTCATTAAGAGGTCATCCATGTAATAGATAATAATAATAATTGACCCATGAATCAGCTTCAAATAGACATTTGGTTCAAAATTTCATCTACAAAAGTTTTGTGATATCATAAATCTATCAATCTTGGCATACTAACTCTGGGAGCTTGTTTTAGCCCATATATTAATTTATTCAACATGCACACAAGATATGGATTAGTAACAAAACATTATGGTTGCTTCATATATATATATTTTTTGATATCTCGATGTAGAAAGGCACTCTTCACATCTATGTGATGTACCTCCCATTGCTAGAGTGATGCAATGGCCAAAACTAGTCTTATAGAATCCATGTTTGCCACTGGTTCAAAGGTATCATTGTAGTAAATGCCTTGGAATTTGGAGAATACCTTGGCCACTAACCTTTCCTTATACTTCATAGGAGATCCATTAGCAACAAATTTTTTGTTGAATACCCATTTTCATTTGACTATCTTTCTCCTTGGTGGAAGATTGACTAGTTCCCATGTCTCATTCTTCTGGAGTGAATGACATTCTTCTTTTATAGATGTTTTCCATATTTTATCTTCTAAAGCTTCTTCATATGTTTGTGGATCAGATTCAATCATCATATAACACTTATCAACAAAGCATGGGTCCTTAACATAAATGGTACTCTCGAATTGAGATCTAGTTCTTCTAGAATCACTAGGATTCCCAACTAGTTCCCCAGCTGCTTGAATGGTCTTTGCTGCCCATTTTGGTATTGTGTGAGTTTTAGGATATGAAATTAATTATTCATTATAAAACATATCAGAATCAAACAACTTATTATATTCTTCACTTACAATCATAGGTGGTATAGGTGAAGAGGATTCTCCAATTTCTATTGTTGGCATAGGCTCTTGTTCAAACTGGACACTCCTTTCAACGAAGGATTTTTGAGTGCTCATGTTGATCAATTTGTAACCTTTGGAATCTTCTGAATACCCAAAAAATAATAATTCTTGACTTTCGGGTTCCAAAGCCTTTTTATTTTTAGGTGGAATTATAGCCCAAGCTTTAGAGCCAAAAATCCTGAAGTGTGACACATAAGGCTTGTATCCACTCCAAGCTTCGAAAGGAGTGATTCCATACAAGGATTTGTGAGGCACTCTATTCTAGATATAGGTTGCACAATTGATTGCATCTACCCAAAACTTTTGTGGAAATTTTTTAGACTCCATCATGTAAGTGGCCATCTTTTTTAGAGATCTATTCTTCCTTTCAGCAACACCATTCTATTGAGGTGTGTAAGGAATAGAATGTTGCATCTAGATACATGCATCTTCACAAAATTATATGAATTCAGATTTGAAATATTCACAACCATCATCATATCTCAGGACTTTGATCTTTCTTCCAGACTGATTATCTACTAAAGCTTTAAAACTCTTGAAGAGGTAAAAAACTTCTGAATTTTGCTTGAGGAATAAAATCCAACAATATCTAGAAAATTCATTAATGAAGGTTAGGACATATTTGGATTGACTCATTGACATATGAGAAAAAGGAAAAAACTATATCACTGTGAATAATCTCAAGGGGTTCAAAGGTTCTTTCATGACTAACTCTTTCATACTTGTGCTCTGGGTGTTTTCCTATAACACATCCTTGACAGACTCCTTTAGAAAACTTGATTTTGGGTAACCCTATGACCATATATTTGTCACATAAATCAGATAAATATTTGTAGTGAAAATGGCCAAACCTTTCATGCCATATATTTCTTGCTTCATTAGCATGAGTGAGGAGAGGTTAGGGGTAAGAGTAGGGCATGGAGTGTGAGAAATTGTATACTTTAGAGCTATGATAGACATAACCTTGTGCTATGACTCTACCATGTGAAATATCAGTGATTTCAACATTATTGGGAGCGAAGAAAACCTTCTTAGGTGACCCAGTGTGAGTCATCTGATAGACTATCAAGAGGTTGGCAACAAGACTTGGGACATAAAAAACATTATTGAAAGAACCATGGTCAAGATATATTATACCCTTCCCTTTCCATTCAATTTCAGAATCACCCCCCAATACAATCTTAGGACCATTCAAATTATCAATAGAGGAGAAGGCCTCTCTTGTTGAATCCATGTGTCTTGAATCTCCAGAATCAATGATAAAGGAAGAGGATATTACAGTGCTTGCAACCAATGCATAAACTCTCTCCTTGTCTTAAAAATTTGATGCACCCTCCTTCTTCTTTGCACCTTTAGGAAGACAGATGTTGTGATTTTTAAGAAGTTGATTCAACATATCAATCTATTTCTTCATGAAAGAGATCTCTGAATGGTATCCCTTACCACATTATGTGAACTTGCTCATTTCACCTTTACCTTTCTTCTTTTGGGAATTCTTCTTGGAGCTTGAAGACTCCTCATGAGACTTGGACTTGTATTTATTTTGATCAGGAGGATTCTTTGGATTTAACTTCTTCTTGCCTTTGGAATCCATCTTTGAATCTCAAACAACCAAAGCTCGATCTTTGGAAGGTTTGATGGTTCCCATCATGACCAACTTATCTTGCTCCTGGGTCAAATATTCCATGAACTCTAGGAGTGAATGTTAAAAATAAAATTAACACCCTTGAGAGTGTTGGTTTGAAAACAATATTTTACTTTGCCCGCAATATGAAGATCAGAGTTTTTTGAAAATTGACCACTACTTCCACAAAAAAATAAATGTTTGAAGACAAGGTGGTTCTTAAGAGCCCAAGTCCATGACCACTTAAGGGCCAAATCCTAGTTCCTATAAATCACACAGTGAAAAATGCCTAATATGGGCATTAATTGTCCAAGAAATACTGAAAATCAAGTTGAAATGCTCAAAAACTAAGGAAAATCAGTTATTTGAAGGAAATAATCAAAACCTTAAAAAATCCTAAATCCCACATTCATGATCAAAGATGGGATTCTCAAAGCCCAATCCTATAAGTGGAAGGCATGTGAGGTGAATTAAGGAGGACAAGCTAGAAAAACAAAGGCATGCTATAGGATTTGGAGGCTAGAGATAAGGCTTTTTCACATCATAGTTTCTTTGGTGATCATTGGCATTGATGGAGAAGGATAGTTTAGAGCAAGGGAGAAAGGGATTCACCCATTATTGGGTTGTAATCACTTTCCTATCAGTTTAATATGATGCAATTCAAATTTCCTCTAAATATTATGTTTCAATCGATGTTTGTTTCATGTATTTTTGCAACATTTAGTAGATAGACTTCATGTTTTTTTGAAGTTTTTTAAGAGCTAGAGGTAAGAAACTAGTTAGCTGTTGCAAATGGATTCCTAAAGGCCATGGAGGTTGGAGCAAAAGGATCTTCACTAAATGTCACACTGCAAGAGGTTATAACCTCCTCCCTTCCCTTTCTCTCTCTCCTTTGAAAAAGTGTATAAATTTCATGAAATTGTCCATTATTGCATATATTCTGTCAGCAGGATTCACCCTCCCTGTAGTTAAAGATAGATATGCTGTAGACATGTCCCTATTGTCAAATCTACCAATCGAATGGTGACCATAATAATAAAATAAGGGGATATTCTATTGAAACAAGTTTTCTTGAGAGTTTCCCCTTGTTTGGGTAATTTTTACATTTCAAATCTTTTGATGCATGATTGATCTTGTTCTTAGAAGGATTTAATTTAGTCCTGGAGGTCAAAACCAGCCTAGATCAACATTTTCATAGTTAAAATGCTTGAAAATTTTGAGGGTTTTGTCACGCGATTTATTTTTTCTTAATATATGCGGGTTACAGTGGTAATAGAAGCATATATACATGGGTTTTCTTTGAGAATTCACGTATATATGCTAGATTTTTCTGAACAATTGCGTATGGAACAAAGCCTAGTGTTTAGGGCATAAAATCCTCAATTCTTGTATGTTTTGAGTGATTTTTTTGCTGTGGAAAGATTAGAAAATCATCTATTTGATTTTAAAGTCTAATTTCATCCATTTTGTTTAAATATTTGAGGAGTTTTGAAGAATTTTGAAGTTTTGTGTGCATGTGGTTGGAATTTGAAAAAGTCACGGTTCTTGATTTTTGATGGTCAGATCTGCATTTTTGGGGTCATTTTGGTTTATTTTTGCTGCTGTAGATGTATTAGGAAAATTATAAAATAGTTTCTAGAAAATGTTTTCCTTCCTTTTATCACGATTTAGAGATTTTTGAAGGATTTGTAAGTTTGATGTGCATTTTGGCTTAAGTTTGAAATTTTGGAGATCATTGATTTTTGGCTTTTGTTTGAGTTCTTTTGAGAATTTGCAGAACCTTAATTGACATCCTAAACACTTGTTAAGTATTATTATGAACTTTTAGGAGAATTTTTGAAGCATTTGGGGACATTCTCCCTCAATTTTGGAAGGCTTGGAAAACTCTTTAAAAAATAGGAAAAAATCACTTTTAGAAGTAGTTCCTTTTTAGAATTATTCAATTTTTTCCTTCAAAAGAATGCCTAGATATGAAATTTTATGACATGTTTACCATTTAATTAATTCATTTCACTATTTAATGTCCCAAATTTTGTCTAAATTGGTCATTTTTATCACATAATGGCATAAGGAAACTGTTGAAAAAACTAAAGAACATGACATTGTTTCAATTTATGAATTCTTTTGGCCATGAAATTTGAATCCACATGGACTTGCTGACCTGCCACACCACTTTTAAAAACCAATAAGACACTCTTCATACCATCATTTAATATCAAATTCACATAAATTCTCAAAATTTCGAGCCACGAGTATTTTCTTCACTTGCGTTTTCGGGCGGTCCCGTGAACGAGGAAGTGGATCTCAAGTGTAATCTGAATCCTTTGAAGTTTTGAGGCATATTTTAGAGCCACGAGTATCCTCTTCACTTGCACTTTTGGGAGATTTTGTGAATGAGAAAGTGGATCTCAAGTGTAAATGCTTGTCATATTTAGAATTTCGAAGGATACTTAGAGTTTTGCATTGATTTTCAAACCGTCAATTTGGAACATAAATTCAACATTCAGAAAGAAAACATAATGCAATTGAAAAAAAAAAATTGAATCACAATCCTACATTTAAACATCGATTTAAGAGACTTATTAAAAATAGGAAAAACATTGAACATTCAACCATTTTTTGTTTCCAATTAGTGATAGTTGGAGCAAATTGAACACATCTTATGTTTGAATCCAACCTCTTGAACCCTTGCTAAAAAGTTGAAAACATTTTTTCAAATTTGTAAAAGTGATTCGATTTTTCAATTTGCACGTTTGAAGGATCTCAAAGAACCTCTTACTCTTCCATAGCATAGAATTTCATTGAAATAAATGAAAGAGTAGTGAGCATTGTGCATTTGATTGGTTCAACAATTTGAGTCACAAACACCACTAGTTTCACCATCACTCCTCGAAACTAAGCAAAGTACCCTAAAATCAATGCTTAATCTAAAATCTATTAATATTATTTTTGAACAACATAGATTAGGCTAGTGCCTTGGGATAAGATTGGAGAGTTAACACTCTAATGCCACAAAACTTTGAAACTAGTATTGATTAAAGAGAATCAAATCCATTAGTAGAAAAGAGTGCATGTCGGGAAAGCGCTTCTAACACAAGCGTCAAGCATGAGGTTAATCCAAATTAGTAAGGGTGGTATGCCCCCCCTCTTTATTATTTGGTGGGATATGAGTACATTATAGTATTTCAGTTAAGTGACAAGTCCTCGGGGTGACATCACTTTCTTGAGATAGCTAGTCTATGTGAGTTATCCTAGACTAACCACTGTCCTACCCGACCATCGATTGTGAAGTGGTAACCATAGTTTCTTTTCCTAGGGAATCACATAGGTTGTTGTGAGTGGGGGAAACTTGCAATACCTGAGACACACACAAGTTTTTTTCAGCTCCTTGGGAGGGTGAGTAGCCAAGAGCTAACACTTGGACCCCTGGCGATTGAATAACAGTGTAGATGTATCTCATACCTTCACTATTTAGTAAATTTTGAGGCGTAATGTCCCTAGGGAGCTACTAGTTTTGGAAGTACCTCTAAATCCAACTTTTCATTGAAATCTGGTTCTTTGGAAAGAAGTTTGCTTACTGATTATCTTAGGATTTTTTTTTAAAGATGTGTGGACACTTTGATTTTTGTTGAGTTTAATTTCCTTTAGGATTGTTTGACTATATTTTGATATACTCTAATAAACAAATACTTTTATTAAAATTCAGAGTGATTAATCTCCCAATCCACCCGTCAAGGTGGCAACGAGGCAAGTTACCCAAGTTTGAGGGCCCCGCTACATTGTGGAGGCATATTCATGAACCACATCTTTGTGACTTTGAAAGCGAACTACTTATAAAACCAATCAAATGTTACTAGAGAATAAAAATGTTAAATCAACTCTAAAAAAATCTCACATCATGGAAGAAAAATAGATAGAATTGATGATCTTATTTTAGTTGAAATTGAAAAAATAGAATATCACACATTTGCTCACATAAATACACCCTAAGCACATCCTTTAAAATAAATCATTCTTATGAAAAGTGAGTCACTGGTTAGCCTTTTTGAAAGTTGGGATAATATGCAGAACATTACACTTGACCCTTTGGCTTCGTCAAGAGTTGAAGGAGCCATATCACTACAGCCTCAAATGGTTGCAAGAGGTTATCAAAATCCTCTTGGCATACACAATAGTTGTTTAGGTTATACGTTTGGGGGTAACCCTTTACCATGGAATGTTCATATTCCTGGCGGAAATAATGCATGCAGGTACACAAATGCTAATTGGAATTATCCTTCACCGATTGGAGGAATTCCCCATAGGGCTATCCTCTGATTTAACCTAGCACTATGCTTAGGGGCAATCCACCTATCAACCCCATTGCACAATGGAGTGGCCATGTTTCAGAAAGTAACCAGTCTTTTTGGATCCAACCTCCGCAAGGAGAAAACATACATTGGAATTCCAATCAAAACCAAGGAAATAATCAATGGAATGGTCGGGTTCTTGTAAGTAATCAATATTCTTGGGACCCAACTCCATCAGGAGGTAATCCACTAAATGGTTAGGTTTTAGGAAGTAACCAATCTTCTTGGGACCCAACTCTAGTAGGAGGAAATCCACCTAGTGGTCAATTTTTAGGAAGTAACGAATCTTCTTGGGACCTAAATCCATCATAAGACAATCCACCCACTGATCATGTTCCAAGAAGTACCGAATATTCTTGGGGCAAGCCTTTACAAGGGGGAAACCCACCTTGGAATACTAGTCAAATCCAGGGACCACCTAAATAGTGTGGTCAGATTCTAGGAAATAACCAATCTCATTGGAATCTAACCCCGCAAGGGGGAAATCCACCCATTCATGAATGGTGTGGTTAGAAGCCAGTAAATATCTAATCTCCTTGGAGTCTAACCCCGCATGGGGGAAATCCACCCATTCATCAATGGTGTGGTCAGATGCCAGGGAATATCCAATCTCCTTGGAGTCTAACCCCACAAGGGGGAAATCCAACCTTTCATCAATGGTGTGGTCAAATCCCAAGAAATATCCAATCTCCTTGGAGTCTAACCCCGCAAGGGGGAAATCCACCCATGAATCCCATTCCAAAATGGAGTGGCGAGGTTCCAGAAAGTAACCAATATTTTTGGAACCAACCCGCAATACCTGTGTTTGATCCATCTAGGCTGCCACATGGACCTCATGCCAATGGTATGATCGGTTTCATTAATGACCTTGAGCAAATCACCCAACAAATGCAACAAATGTCTGTTCAAACCTTAGAACCTACATCTAGTGAGGATATGCAAAAACATGCTAAGCCTTCTTCGACTTCTGAAATCCTCACGGTTCAATCAATGGACCTTAGGGGGAAGAAGAAGAAGTACAAGGGTAAGCACAGTGTTAATCCTTCCCAAAATTCTCAAAATCCCATAGTTCAATCCATGGAACTTAGAGGAAATAAGAAGAAATACAAGAGTAAGTAAAATGCTAACTTTGGTAAAGGAGATGCATCAAATCCAACTGAAGATAGTGGGAAACAACAATATGTTGTATTAATGAAACCCTTTTAGCAACACTATCATTAAATGGTTGCTACAATGTTGGTAACTCTTCTAGGAGGAAACCAATCAAAATCCTCGCAAGATGGAAATTATCCCAATGCCAATGTCTTCATGTGTGATCATGAGGTGAACATTAAAACAAGATATCATTCTTATGATGTCCCTCCTAGTACATTGGATCAATCAGAATCACATCCAAGTGGTTCTCTCACCATTGAGAAACCAACCACAGACATAGTACCACACCACCCCATAGGTGATCTATGTAGAACAATGCATAATCCTAATTGACGAGCTTCTCATAATGAAAATGCTGTTGAGGAAATTGCTCAAGAACCATGTGCCATGTCCGCCATGGAGGTGTTGGAATATTGTCTTGCACAAAGAGAGGAACTATTGTCTTCAACTAGAGATGTTGATCCATTCGATGTGATGTTGATCACATTAGACTTATACCAATCAATTTGTAGGATTCCTTCCAAAGTTTCTTTTCAGATTAAAGTAACATCTCATGGAAAGAATATATTTCAAACCATAGTTGATGAAGGGGCCTCAACCTATGTCATGTCATTTAAATGTCGGAAAACATTAGGATCACCCACCTTACTTCAATCCTATACTGTGCAAAAAGCATTTGACGAGCATTCGATCTCTACTCATGAACTCATTATATCCTGCCCTATTGAATGGGGTGGAAAAACAATCACAATAGATGTTCAGGTAGTAGATGCGCCTATAGATTATAATTTTCTATTAGGACGTATTTGGATACATGCAATGATAGCTATAGTGTCTTCAGAGTCTTGAGTGATTTGGTTACCTCATCAGGGGAAGATTGTTAGGATTGACCAATTATATTACTGCATGCTTGAAACTGCTATCCAATCGAATGTTCGTTTCATTAGGGATGCTCTAAAGGAAGTTCAATACATTATCGTAGGATCGCTAAAAAATGATTCCCTCATGGGAAACTCTATGATCCTGCAACCCTGATCTGTTCTCGAAGTGTCATACCAAGCTATTGAAATGGATTCAACATATTTGGATCAAAATATTCCCTTGATGGAGGAATATGATCCATTTACTTGGCCCATAT
Source organism: Pseudotsuga menziesii (assembly GCA_001517045.1). Taxonomy (NCBI): domain Eukaryota; kingdom Viridiplantae; phylum Streptophyta; class Pinopsida; order Pinales; family Pinaceae; genus Pseudotsuga; species Pseudotsuga menziesii. Next base: position 782,603 of record LPNX010473962.1, read on the forward strand.
TGGTTATGAGATCCCCCAGCTCACTTGATTTCTTGCATGAAAATTTATCATCAGATGAAACTATCCTTGAAATCATAAACATTTGGCTATACCCACCTAAGGACATCTTTTGTGGGGTCACTGGGAGCATATTTGGTTTAAATCCACCCAAGTATAGGAGCATCCTTTGTATTTTCCTTGACCTTATCAGGTATATTTGGAAGCATGTATATAGGTTTAGGTTATCCCTCTATGAAGATGCATTTGAACCTTTTGCAACCCAAACTTGCCATAGGGTCGAACTTGTTGGAAATTGGTGGGTCACCCCATCATATCTGTATTTTCCACCATTTCAAAAGAAGAGCTTACTGAATATGGGACACCCTAGTCAACAACTCATTTCCATTTTGGTGGCCATGCTGAGTTATTCTCATAGGATCGGGAGCCCAATTAGTCCCATCATGACCTGGATTTTGAGGCCGCATACTTCTCTTCCATAAAGTTCTGACCATTTCCTGATGGGATCCCTATTTTGTGTTAGTTTACATAAGCATGTGTTAAAATATCCACATGAACATTTGTGCTTACTACTTCAGTTCTTATTGTTGATGTTGCGTATATGCCTTTGTAGTCACTATTTCCTCAAAATTCCTATAAACCCGGTCTTGTTGTTTCAATTGACCTATACATGTGAGAACTATTTGATTCAGGTAGTTGATGGACCATGATTCATTGTGATTTATTATTTTGGTGTTTTTCACAAGAATTAACATGAATAAACCAAATTTCCCCCTTCCTACTTGTTCATCGCATCAAATTGGATAACTACAGTTACTTGGTTCTATTTTATCGTTTGTCAACACATAATCCTGCTTTAGATAGCCTTCCTATGGAGGGAACATCTGTAAGAGTGCGCACAACTAGCTCAGGCCTTGTTTGCAATATGTATCTTTTCCTTGTCCTGACTCGTTCTCTTGAAAAGCATAGTAGTCCCATGTAAAACTCGTTCCATCCCATGTACCATAGAATTCTTTATTCCCTTTTCAAGCTAATAAATGAAAAAAGTGCTAAAAATTAAACAATACAAAAATACAAAAAGAGGGAAAACTTGGATCATATCATATTGAATATTGAGATAAAGGCAATAGTCAGTAATAGTCTCCCTTGAAAATGACACATAATTTTGTATCCACTTTCAGTACACCATTTATGATTTTCCTTAGGAAGTTGTACCAGTAATTTGAACAGATCTCCATCGATAGGTTATCCTTCCTGTCATCTATGGATCTTTCGTTAATTCATATGGAGTTGAATAATTTCACAATGGATGGTTACTCAAGTCTTATGTTGGCATGTGTCCATTCTGCATCGTGTTATGTGTTCAAGAGAAGTCAAACCAGTGTCATCCATTCCTCAAATGTTTCTGACCAATCATATCGGCCTTTCTTGTGTCAGTATACAGTGTTGGATCTTGCATCTGGGATGCATTAATGCCCTCCTTCTGATAGATTTGTTCCTATCGACACCAAATCATCATCTAGGAAATGGATATAGGAACCCTAGTGAGTACCTTGGATCTTGCAGTCATTAGTGGTAGGATTCCTGACAAACGATAGTGTGTATATACCAATAAACCCTGATTGTCTGATTCTAAAAGTGTTAGACTTTAGAAAATCTACTTCACACTTGTTAGTTTGTACTCAAGTACCTTGGAGTCCATCATCATTATCGGTGGGCCTCCTCACATATGTTAACGGTATACATCAATGACCGGTAATCAGATGGTGTTTTATTATGCTCAACATCGAATCATTTATTCACATGATATAAACTCATACTATCATTGGTTTGTATTGAATACCTTGGTAAATATAGTTGTATCACTCATCGATGCACTATCTGACTTGCACAAGATTAAAATACTATGTCAAAGTACCATGAAGACCTGGATATGTTGCACTCATCAAATGTGCACTTATATATTTTTACAGAATTTTCTTTTGACATGGATCTACTATGCATTGTTTGTGGCCATGCTTGTTTACTGCTGAGCATGGGTATACGTGCCTCAGGAAGATATCATATATTTCAGAAATTTCCTTATTTAACTTGCAGGTGTTTCTCCACCTCCAGTGTTCATAAACCATCCCTTTCCATCATGCCTTGATCACTAAATAGTATCAATAAAAAGAATATCAGAATGAAATAGAAATTAATGTATTTCGGCCCTCAGCATAGCTTCGGACCTCACACATTAGGGGGCATCTGTTAACAATAAAATTAGCACCCTTGAGAGTGTTGGTCTGAAAACAATATTTTACTTAGCCCACAACATGAAGATCATAGTTTTTTGAACAATTGACCACTGCTTCCACAAAGGAAGAAATATTTGAAGACAAGGTGGCTATAAAGAGACCAAGTATGTGGTCACTTAAGGGCCAAATCCTAGTTCCTATAACACACAGTGAAAAATTCCTAATATGGGTATTAATTGTCCCATAAATACTGAAAATCAAGTTGAAATGCCCCAAAACTAAGGAAACTGGGTTTTTTGAAGGAAATAATCAAAACCTTCAAAAATACTAAATCCCACATTCATTATCAAAGATGGGATGCTCAAAGCCTAATCCTATAAATTGAAGGCATGTGAGGTGAATTAAGGAGGACGAGCTAGAAAAGAAAAGGCATACTGTAGGATTTGGAGGCTAGAGATAGAGTCTTTTTCACATCATAGTTTCTTTGGTGATCATTGGAATTGATGGAGAAGGATAGTTTAGAGAAATGGAGAAAGGGATTCACCCATTATTGGGATGTAATCACTTTCCTCTTAGTTTAATATGATGCAATTCAAATTTACTCTAAAAATTGTGTTTCAATCCATGTTTGTTTCATGTATTTTTGCAACATTTAGTAGATAGATTTCATGCTTTTTTGAAGTTTTTTAAGAGTTAGAGGTAAGGAACTAGCTAGCTGCTGAAAATGGATGCCTAAAGGCCATGGAGGTTGGAGCAAAAGCATAATCACCAAACGACACCCTGCAAGAGGTAACCTCCTCCCTTCCCTCTCTCTCTCCTTTGAAAACGTGTAGAAATTTCAGGAAATTGTCCATCATTACATATATCCTGTCACCAAGATTCACCCTCCCTGTAGTTAAGGATAGATAGGGTGTAGACAAGTCCCTATGGTCAAATCTACCAATAGTGAATGAATATTCTAGTTTCAAATTGTTAACTTGGTGGCATGGAAGGTTGATACAAACACATAATAGTCAGGACCAAGCTTCGAAAGTATGGCCAATGATAGTTGTTCATCTTTCTTTTCAATACCACATTGCTTTAATTGAAGAACAAGAGCTTTGAACTTGGAGAAGTATATTTGTAAGGACTCAAAATTGCTTTCCATTTCTTCAGCAACTGCACCCTCAGGGATAGTAAATGCACTCCATGAGAGAGTGATGATAGATACTGCAAAAGAAATAAGTGAGGAGAACAATTGAGCTAAATTATCTTTGATACCATGTCGAAATTAATCCCATACTTAGATAAATTGAACTCACAAAAATTGCTAGAATACACGCAAAGATCCACTCAAGATTGGAGACTGAAATTGGTGCATAACACTAACTTGCATTGCATAAGTTTACATCAACCAACCTTATATAGAAATAGGCGTTCCAAACATATCACTACATTATGGATTTGAATGCATAAGGAGACAAGTTGAATCCTACAATAACAGGCTTACTAAAAGTAAAAAGTCCCCTTAGGTGCATTTAACACTTTCCAAATCAGTCCAGGAAGGTCACAGATTGGATGAATGATGTATGATAGATAATAAGTGATGGAAAGTAAATATACTCATGCTTTCAAGAGAGAAAAATAAGGAGGATGAGTTGTGCAAAAGCATCGCTGTTTCTATGTGACTAACTATCACCTTTTTACCTTAAAGCTGTTGAAAAGCAGTCTAAGTATGGATAAGAAAGGAAAGGGAAATTGCTAAACTGACCAGTCTGTGTAGTTGTTAGGATCTTATCCAAAATATTTTAAAGGCACTCTTGGAGGCATTTTTGGCAAATTTTGACCAAGTGGTGCAAGTGGATGCCAACTAGCTACTATAGAACCTATGAAATTAATCAAAATGATTACTTAATGTATCTTAAGTATGAGAATGGGTTTTTGATTATTCTAACAAATATAACATGATAAGTTTCTCAAATTTGATCATTGATTTTGAATTGTCTATGTAATAGATAAAATTTTGGATATTAAAAACGAAAAAGTCCAGGCACAAGAAAAATGATAACATTGATATCAATTGATCTTAAAAATTTTTGCTTTTGCAAATTGCATTTTTCAATGTATTTTATTCAACACGGATTCATAATGTTATTTTATTAATACTTTCTTTTTCGCAAATGTAATTGTTGTGGGATTTATCCATTGCTATGTTTTCAAGATAATTCTCATTTTTTTCAGCACTAGTCTTTGTTTTTTGTGAATCTACTTGTATAACACATTGTTTAGTAAAAAAACCTCTTCCTCATTTAACAATAGTTCGACCTCCTCACTGCTAATAGAAATGGAATTAAACCCCATGCTTGAATCTTATCCGAATTTAATGGTTCAAACTTTTTTATCATACCTTTGATAAACAATGAAAATCGAATCATTTTAGACTAGTTTCTTGCAATGTATTGAAAGATAATAAGAACCGTGTTGTTGTCTCTATTTTTTAACTTAGATTTTATAAAACTCATTTCACACACAATTTAAATAGGTTGCAAAATTGTTTCCTTGTGTAGATAATTTTTAGCAAGTTGACATTAGTGTACTTAATTTAGATATTGATTGTATCTTGGTTGAATAATATATTTCTCATAACAACATTTCAAAAAATAAATTTTGAAAGAGGTGCTTTCAATGACAACTACATAAAACTTAATGATTTTCTTAGTAGCATCTTTCTTCTAGTCCAAGATGAAATCAAACATGTTTCCATCCAAAAGAACAAAAAACTTTGTTTTTTATTATTATATTTGTGTCAATTTCTTTGATCTAGTTGACAACAATTAGTGCTCTACTAATTGGACTTCCACACATAGACTAATAATTTCTGATATCTGTCTCTCCATTTTTCTTTCTTGCATTTCATTGAAGCAATTGTTTTCAAAAATTTCAAATACTTTGACACTTGCAATCTTTCCGAGCACACCCCAACGCACTACTAAGGGTGAGAAAGCATGGCCCCACTTACTTATTTGTGGACCAAGAGAGCTTCATAGCTACATAGAATGCACCCACATACCTCTAGTTTTATTAAAGATCACTATCTTTCACCTTAGTTTATTTGTTTTTCATCAACGTACCATCTCCAACTACAACTTAGCAATTTTCATTGCAATAGAATTAAGAGGAGTGGCAATGCAAAGACTAAAAAACAAAATACCCTACCCATTTACACTACTTGAAATGCACTATTATGGTGATCATGCTTTGATTAGTTCCCGTCTCTTCAGATCAAAGGGAAAAACAAATTATCATGGAAAACATTGCTTCTAGCCTGTGAAAACAAATACATTAAGAAATTACATATTTATATAATGGTTTTGTGGCGTTCCTGATCTTGCCATTGAAAGTGAAATTGGTCATGTGTAGCAATTTGCTTCATGTAATAGATAGTTGTAACATCCTTTTCATGTGCTAGCCAAGATATTTTCTTTTCAGTATATAAATGGTACATATCTTTGAAATGAAAAAAAAGTGTCATTTTCTGCATTTTTTCATTGTTAGAGCAAATAAAATCATCTATCTAGGAAATTCTAAATATATATGCTCTTGTCATGTTACTTCATGTTCTAATAATTGTTTATGCACGATATGCAATATGTACATAGATATGCATCCATCAAAGAACAAAAAAAACCAGAAAAAGCTCATGTTGTAGTTGCTTTCTCTTTCCTTTTTCACAAATGTCATATGTTCATCTAGGCCACTTGCACCTCGTTGCTGATAAAGTTTTATGTGGTAGACACCATAGTATATGCAAAAAATATGAACAAGTTGGAATTTGTAGCAGAAATCTATGTCCAATCTTTGTTACTTTTCTAGCCAAATGTTATTTGTTTTTTTCCTACTTTGTTTGAAACAACAATAGACAAAAAAATAGTTTCAGGGACTGTGTACTACCTCCACAAGTATCTATTGCATATGTTAAGTAGCCTCCATGGGAATTTTGTGGTTGTTGCTAAGCATTTCATTTGTATCATAAATATATTTTATACTTCGACTCTTTTGCCTAGTGCTGGAAACTCTTTTGAGTTGGTGCATCGATAAAACTTTTTGAATACTTAAACCAAAATAGCTATAACATTTTCTAGTGCCTCTTGATAGTTTGCAAATTGTCTATGTGCAGTGTTCCATCTTTACAATATATATAGTATTATGTTAATGTTTATAAACAACATACAAACACAATTTCCTTAGTCCGATGATAGAAATTTGTATCCATGTCTAAGCTTGAATGTGTTTTTTAATAATTGCCATTGAATTTCATCTTTAACTATAAAAAAATATTGACAATATCTGCTTTATCTTTATTGCTTTGAATTATGAACTAAATATATTGATAGCATCGTTATTTACATAGATCCAACATTATTACTAAACAAAAAACCACTGCAAAGACACCGTCTAAGACATTACCACCTCATGACTCTTGTTATTATTAAAATTATATTTACATAATTATCATATACATTTTATTCTAATTTAAATATAGTCATTATCAATTTTAAATTAAATTTATGTATATGACAAAAAGACAAATTAAAGTAATCCTTTAAAATCTATAATATATTTTTAAAAGAGGTATTTTTTTGTCCTCTTCAACAATATTACATAATAGACAAATTGAAGTAACCCTTTAAAACCTATAATATATTTCTAGAACAGATATTTTTTTCCTCTTCAACAATATTACATTATATTATGTGGATGTATTTTATTTTAACATAACTTTGTATATTCTTAAATGTTTTTCTTTTTAATAACATACATTTTCACAATTTCAAAGTTGACATTGTTTGTTCACTCTATCGTATCACTTTGCCATGATTCCAATTTGCTTTAATAGGGAGAAATCTTATCGTACTCAAAATCCTTGGTTATATATATATACTTTAACTTGTTGTGTTAAGGATGTTAAAATTTTAATCAACTTTTAGACTTCGATATTTATAATATATTGCTTTATATTTTTAAAATTATATTTCTAAAATAATATATCTAATAGGGATAATGGATTGACTTTTTTAATAAAATTGAGAAATGAAGTATTATGTAAATCTATATAATGTGTTCACTCTTTTTATAAACTTTTGAGACGAAGTATTACACTGATATCATGCCTTTTTAAAAGAAAATATATTAGGTATTAATATTATCATGCACTCGCCTATAAACAAGAAATAGAATTTTAAATATAATAAGACTATTACAACAATAATTGTAATAATATTTTAATTAAAAAATTAATATAATTAAATGTTAAATTAATAGTATGTCTTTTTATTGCATAAAAAATTTAATTATATAAATATATGTTTATATTTCAAAATTTGGGATGGATTAGTGTTTATGTTTTTTTAGATTGTATGAAGATATGACAAATGTACTCTCTAGCTTATCAAATTTTATGATAGTAGTTTCAAATTCTAAATAAACAATTATAAATTAAATAATATAAAAATAATTCGTAATTGGTGTTGTTTTTTTGTATGGGGGGAATTGGTAACTGGGCGGTTTTGGTACTCACGTGACACGGGGTTCATTCTCGTGTGTTGTCACTATAACCCCATAACCCCAGGTGCATCCACACAGCCCGCAAGCATGGGGCACGGGTAAGTCGGAGTGAGATTTGATCTTGAGACCTCCTTTACAACATTCCTTCATTTACACGACACTTGCCAATGAATCTACACCCCGAAGGGCATACTTGATGTATGAATAACCTAGCCACAAGTTAAATACTTGTGCTAGTTTTATTTTTTAATTTATAAAAATGTATACATTTTATTTCTCTATATTTAAGCATAAGATACTTAAAAACAAGAATAATAATTTCATTTACATAAACTTAAATTGATAAATTATCATATTTTAAATAAACAATAAAAACTAATAATTTTAATAATAGTGAAGTATTTAAATGCCATAAATATTTGTTTTTTATTATTGGTGAATGTGTCCCCTTGTTTTATTAATTAATTAGTTGTTTAAGCTTTATTGTTGTTTATTTTTTACTTTTATTATGTTTGTTTATTATTATTATTATCATTATTTCATTTATTATTAATTTTTTTTTGACTAGGGGAATCGACAACTGGGGGCGGGCTGGTACTTGCGTGACACGGGGTCCAAGGATCCAGTCCCACTACCACTATAACCCTAGGTGCCCCACAACCACTGCAAGACATGGGGCACAAGTAAACCCGGGTGAGATTGATCTCGTGACCTCCAATTTACAACAAGTGACTTCATAACAATGGAACCGCCAATGAGCCACACCTGTGCGGGCCATTTATTATTAAATGTTATTTATTATTATTATCATTATTATTATTTGTAGAGTTTTAGAAACTTTGTGGAATTTTTTGTCTCGACGCGTAAGACGACACATTCATCAATAATAAAAAACAAATATTTATGACATTTAATAAACCTCAATGTTCCTTTGAGAAACATCCTTCTCCTAAAGAAGTCTAAGACGAGTAGAGACAAAAAACTCCACACAGGTTTCAAAACTCTCCAAATGATAATAATAATAATAATAATAAACATTTAATAATAACTGACAATAATGATAACAACAATAATAAACAAACATGATAAAAGTAAAAAAGAAACATCCTTCTCCTAAAGAAGTCTAAAACGAGTAGAGACAAAAAACTCCAAACATGTTCCAAAACTCTCCAAATGATAATAATAATAGTAATAAACAACATTTAATAAACTTCAGCTGAATATTCCTCCCGAAGCTGATTCCATCACTGAGTTTATGGAATTTTGGGCTTCCACATACCCATGAAGCTCTGCTCTCTTCGATATCCCTCACCATACGATTTGGGCTATTTGGAAAGCTTGTAACCTGGTTATCTTTGATGGGAAAAAGGTGACTATCCTTGGCATTTTCCATCAGATTTTATATGTTGCTCAGATGACTCCCTCTCGGCCTGTCATAAAGGATAGGAAAATAAAAATTGCTAGACAGATTGGACCAAGACCCCGCATGACTTTCCCATGTGGTTACTTTGATGGTGCTTCTACTTCTTCAGCAGTAGCTATTGGATATAGCTTGTTCTTCAATGAGAATCACCATTTGGATTTTGCGCTGGGGGTTGGATATGGATCCAATACTAAGGCAGAACTTCTGGGCTTGTGGGCCCTTCTGCACTCCTCCCAAATGATGGGAATCCCTCTAGTCCACATATACGGTGACTCATAGGTCATCATCAATTGGGCTAAGGGATACACTGCTCTCTCCCCACCAGAACTTCTTCACTGGTGTAGGGAATCACAAAAGCTTATTTCAAGCTTCCAGGATCTCTCATTCAGTCACATCTATCGTGAACACAATTGGATTGCAGACCGTCTTTCAAAAACATCTCTCACTCTCTCTCCAGGATTTGGCTATTTTTCTGAATTTATAGATGACCATTTGGTCACATGTGACTCTTTCCAGCTCATTTGAGCCATGTTTTTGGGGAGCTTCCTCCTCTATTGGATACTTGCTCTGTTTATTCTCTGAGTGGCTTCTTTTGGATCACATATCTGATCCTTTTGGTTCACGATAGATAGGCTTGACTGAGTTTGATCCTTTTCATGATGAGACAGATTTCTGATGGGAAATTACACTTACTATTGCATGCCATTCCCCCTAGTTGCGACTGGATGTGATTCTCTCCAGACTAGCTGTATTCTCTTGTGATGTAACCCTTCTTGGGTGGGTGTTATCAATGCCCTTTGATTCCTAATAAGAATAACAATGACAGGCTTTTTCTTCCTGAAAAAAAGTGACAATAATGATAATAATAATAATAAACAAACATAATAAAAGTAAAAAAGAAACTAAATAGATAATAAAAGCTTAAACAACTAATTAATTCATAAGACAAGCCAACACATTCACCAATAATAAAAAACAAATATTTATGCTATGTAATAAATCTCAATGTTAGTTTAAAAAATATCCTTCTTCTGAAGATAGACTCAACTCTGAAATCCAAAAGCCGTTAAAATTAAAAACTCCACACGAATTACAAAACCCTCCATTAATGACTATCACCTATGAAAACCTAAATACAACTAAAACTTAATGTTATAAAATATAATAAATAAATAATAATAGTCATGCAATTTCATTATCATTTACAAAATTTAAAATCGAGATTCTCAACCAATATAAATAATCTAAAATATAAAATAAATACTAAATAATAAAAAAATAAAATAAAATAATATTTAATTTAAATAAATATTTAATAATAAACCAATGAAATAATATTTAGTTAAGCCTATTGTGTTTTTTAAAAATATACAAAATATACAAAATAAAAAATAATTTTCATTGCAATTTACCAAATTTAAAATTGATTGAGATTCTCAATGAATATAAATAATCTAAATATAAAATAAATATTTAAATAATTAATACTATTATCTATGTTAAACAAAAAAATTCGAATCGAATCATATTTGTTTAAGAAGATTGTACTCTTTGAAATACAATTGGAGGAACATGAATCACACGGTAAATGCTATTAAGTAAAGTTTTCATTGCGAATAATTTGTTTAGAAAAGATTCAATTTTTTAAAAATAATTAAAGTAAAATAGGAATAAGATTGTAAAATTGTATTAAGAGAATTGAAGTGTTTTATAATTTTAATTTAGAGATTTGTTTTTTAAGTAGCAGTAAAATATATTAATATAAAAAAGAAGTACATTTGTCCAAAATATACTACATTGTAAGCTATAAATTATTACATTTCTAAAGAAATTGTTTTTGAATGGGAAATCAAGTTTTACTTGTCTAAAATTACCGTCCAAAATTGATAGAGCAGTAACGCAAGCTAATAGATTGACAAGAATTAAAACAAGTACCGAAATAAAATGGAAACCAAGGTCCTTATGGCTTTTTCCAAGGTTCCTCAATGATGGGGCATGGGTTGAAATAATCATCATCATCCCCTGAGAGGGCGGTTCGGTGTCTTGGTGCTGCTCCGTGGCAGGAGGAACCGACATTTGTTGCTGGTTGTCAATTTGTATGCTTGTTCCTTATTTCTGCCTTGGTGTCGCCACATTGATAGAGGCTTTAACTACGCGCCTGATGTGCTAAATGTCCTGGTGCATGTCATTTGCAAGGTCCAACTGGTTCAAGCTTGGTGTATTCGAAGAGATTAAAAAAATATTAAAGTGTTTGTATATTTCAAAATAAAGTCTATATATTAAGAAAATTCATCTTTCAAAACTGATTTGATTTATATTTAAAATTTAAAGTTCTAGTAATGTCTAAAGGGCTGATTGAATCAAAGTTCACATAAGTGGATCAAAGTACATCTTCTTGTCACCATTAAAATTATACATTGACAATTAGACTATGATCACATTTTGTCTAGAGGGGTTGGATCCACTAGTGAAGAAGGATGAGATTTTTGGTTGTGACCAAGGTTCAGTTCCTATGAGAGTGTTTGGTCCCTGAGGTTTCCATAGGGGCACTTGGAGCTAGTGGTTGAATTTGCGACACTAACCATTACACAACGAACACAATTAAAGGGGATCACTGGTGAGGGGGGGGGGTCTTTATTGTCTCCATGAAAATCTAGAAATGATTTATGCATGTGATTAGGGATAATGGCCAATAATCAAGCATATATTCATCTTTTGTACCTTGAAAATTATATTATGTTCTCTTAGTAGATTAAGTCATCCCTTATCTTTAAAGACTCTTCATTAACCATGGATCTTGTTAGAAAAATAAGATACAGTGAAGGTACAATTAAATTTGTCCAACTTCTACGTATTTGAAGGTTGAACAAGATCATGCCAATATCATGGGAAATCGAGCAATTTCATTGAAAAACATGTCCTAGTAAAAAATGGAGGAACCCCTGTGATATGTTGGATACCATTGCTTCAAATTAAATTTTATTCTAAGGAATAACCTTGTGGAAAAACCTACAAGTACTTTCCCATGATTCATGGCTAGTAAATGGGGTAAACTATCAACCTTGATTAAGGAACCTAACCCTAAGCAGATCAAGAGAGTCGAACCCATGGCCTCCCCAAATTTGGGGGAGAGGGATTTAATCCTTGGGATTACCATATAATTGAACTCTTATATGGATATATATTATATTTATCAATCTAGGTATGTTACCTTATTCCAAATGCACGAGTTGAATGAAATTTCTTGAAAGGGGGTTCCTAAGGAATTTATTCAAGGTAAAAATAATTTACTATTAGTTTCTCGAGAGGTTACATGTAATTAAAACAAAATAACTATAATTACTCTTTACAAATCTAGATGGGTTTATAGAACTTACCTGTGAGTAGCATACCTCCAAAAATTCCTTGAAGTGTGAAGCAATCGTGACCATTTCCTTCCCAAACTGAAATCTTGGGTACCACTCACATGTCAACCAACCCCTCAGCTTCAAGCTAAGAGTCGATGGGCCCCCAACCAATAAATTATGCCGGATTAAATCCCCCCCTTGTGAAATCCCAACACATTAACAAATCCTCTTCTCACTATTCCCCTCTATAAATTCCCTTCATCACCCAAAACCCTTGTGAATTCTCTCTCCTGTAAAACTCCCCCCCCCCAACCCCCCAACCCAAAAAAAACCATTTCCCATGAAAGGGACCTCCTTAAATGAATTTATCCCCCCTTGCTTGGATAACTCCNTAGGGTCATTTTCATGCATAATTCGATATTTAGGTATTTTTTACTTATAACCCCCAACTTAGCTAATTTAATTATTATATACATTATTACTATATTTATTATATTTTATTATATTATTTATATAATGTGGCATTACATATCATTATGGTTAGTATAACTATATTTATTATCTAATGTGAGCATTACATAACTCCTCCATTTAGGAAACTTTGTCCCAAAGTTGCATTGTACATAACTACATGTCATGCATAATAAATACACAATATGCACCTAGATAACTAGTACTATTGTGTAATGAGGTTGTTTACTCGTGTGGCCACCACAAGTAAATTCCTCTTCTACACTAATACAATGATTACGACCTGAGATAACTATATGTTCTAATGAATCCTTCTAGATATTTATATTACATGCACATATATATAAGGGTGTGGTATCAACTCTACCTAAAATTAATTTTAACTCAATAATGGTTAAGTATACAAAAGATAATTTGATGCTTATCCTCCACATCCTATCTAGGTAATAGATCTTTCCTAGGATCCACATAGGCATAAATAAAATCCCAGGGTCTACTCCTTCCTCACTCACCCTCACCCCAAAATCATTCCATCCTATTAACCCCAACCCCCCCAATACTGTGGATGGTCCTTCTTTCCATGGTACGAGCCCTCTGCTGCAACTAGTATAAGGGTCACCCATTGTGGTGTGACCAAAATAGGCTTCAAAATCCCCATCATAGATTCGAGGAGTTGTAAGTATAACTTATCCTTCCTCTTTTTTGACTTATGACATCGTGTTAAGGCTTAAGGCCTTATGTTCTTTGTTAGGATTTATGCCCCCAATGCCTCATCTAGAGGGTACAAAGCATATGGTCTCATATTCTAACTTGAGTACCCCAGGTTCCTCGAAGGGATGGCCAATAAATCCCTCTGCAACCCCCATCGGGAAACAACCCTTGACATCAAAATTCCTACATCACAACCCCATTAGTGAGTATTTCCCTCACCTAATTTATGGAATTTCGATATATAAGGGGGGAAGAACTACTGGCATATATTACTGGCTGAGATTGTACCCAAGAGTTCAGTTTCCCATAAATTTTTTTACCATAAAGTTCTATAAGAATATATTATCCTTCATGAATATGGGCTCCCATGAGATCACATAATCTAATGGCCTTCTAGGCCCAAGGCGGATTTCCTGCCACTCCACCTTCCATCATGCCATCATAGCATTAGTAAATGATAATACTAGAGGAACAAACACAAATACGAGCATCAAGGTATTGCATACCAGCTCATATCATTATTAAACATAATATTAACATTTATCCATCATAGTCATGCTATCATCATTGTCATCATAAAATATATTTTTGTAATACAATAAAGTACATGCAAAATGTCATCCGGTGAACAATATATCACAAGAGAACATAAGGTCATCCGTTAACCAACATAAATAATCAAATAATTACCTATTAATACCACTTTCTTTTATTAGGTCATTCCATTAATCATTGGACAACTACATGTTAAATGCTACATAATATCATATTTTAACACATTTTATAGTGAGTAATATGTTGCTTACCATGCCTTTTCCTAAGATGTATCATATAGTTGATCAATATCATAATCTAAAGTATTTCAATAAAGTCATCATACTACACAATTTTTTTTATTTGACCAACTTAATCCATTGCATATGATGTTACAACATAATAACATCATCATGGAAAACTTAATTAAGAAACATAATAATCGCCATCATGATCAATTTAATCCAAATCATATGACAAAAAACAATCATCATCATCCATTAATCCTTAATATGCAATAAAACATGATAACATCTTCATGATCAATTTAATCCATAACATATGATGAGACAACATAATAAACATTATCGTGAGCAATTAATCCATAGCATGTGATGAAATAATAGAAATAACATCAACGCAGTCAATTGAACCCATAGCATGGTGAAACAACATAATAAGCACCATCATAATCAATTAATCCATAATATGTGATGAAATAACCTAAATAACATCAACAAAATCAATTTAACCCATAACATAATAAACAACATAATAACCATCATCATAATCAATTAACCCATAATTTGTGATGAGATAACATAAATAAAATCAACACGATCAATTTAATTCATAACATATGATGAAACATCATAATAACCAACATCCAACACTCCTATTATGATCAATTCATTTTATATTTAGTATTTTCACAATCAAAATTATTAGTTGAGTATGTATGTAAGTATTGACTATCTAAGGATTATATCTATTGTCTACACAATCATTAGAAAAGTGTACCACATGAATATATTACTACTACACTAATATATTAAAAATGATACAGAAAATATTGACACAATGCCTCTACGTCCTCCTAGGTGGCAGTTCCTGGGCTATAGAGATCCCGCTAGACCTTCACCCGATCAAGTGTTCAGTTCTTGAGCTGGTAAACCCTATGATGTAATATGCAATAAGGTTAGACCTGAAATCCCCCCTCCTCGAAAACCTACAATCCCTCGAATTTCAACACATGTGAAGGATCAATAACATAATTCCTAAGCATTGAAACATGAAGTACAAGTGCATTTTACTAACATGGGTTGGAAAATCAAGAATGTAAGCAACATGTATAATCCTTTTAAATATATTCAATGGGCCAACAAATATTGGGAAACTTTATTTCCTTTCCCAAATTGAAAGGTACTTTTACTGGGTCTCACTCTAACAAAAACTTCACTACCCTCCTTATAACTTCTATCCATCCTTTTTACATCTGCATAACTTTTCTATCAGTCTCTGGCTTATTTAAGCCTTTATTTAATTCTAACCATTTGTTCCTCCATTTATTAGATCATGTATGGTCCTAAAGTATCCCTATCTTCTAACCGATCCCAACTCAATGGGGTCCTGCAAGATCTCCCGTATAGAAGCTCATATGGATATGCACAAATGGATATATGGAAACTATTGTTTTATGCGAACTCTACTAAGGGAAGGTACCTTTACCATTGATTATATTGATCCATGAAATACATCCTCAACATATCTTCTAATACCTGGTTAACTCTCTCAGTCTGAACATTTGTTTTAGGATGATAAGAAGTGTTGAAGTTAAGTTGGGTAGCTAGAGATCTTGAATACTTTTCCAAAACCTTCCATTAAACCAGACATCTCTATTTGATGTAATTTTTAAGACACTCCATGCAAGCAAATTACCTCTTGTAGAAAAAATTGAGCTATGTCCAAGGCATCAAATTTGTTCCTAGTAGAAATAAAGTGAGCACTTTTAGTTAATTTGTCAACAATTACCATGATACAATTATGTCTCAGAGGTGTCATGGGCAATCCTTCAATACAAATCCATTGTCCCATTTAGTTTCTTGTATATCATGTTGTTGAAGAAGACCATTAGGGCGACTGTGTTCGAGTTTTACCAATTTGACATTCCAAACATTATGCCACAACTTGCACAATATATATTTTCATCCCTCGATAGAGGATTTTTTTTTATGATCAACATGCATTTTCATAACTCCTAGGAGTTCTAAATATGGGTCTCTATGGGATTGTTCCATTACTGACTTCCTAAGACCATCATTTTTAGGGACATAAATTCCCCCCCTCGACCTTAAAAGTCCATCTCCTTAGAAGGGGTATCCTTCAAAGTTAGGTAATACGGGTCCTCCTTCCTGCAAATGGGACTTCACTTACTAGTACCATCCATATTTGGTAAGGTGACTTAATATTTGATCCCTCAAGTCTATTTTTAAGTATATTGCTGACTGAATCCTGAGTTTTCTACTTAAAGAATCTACCATTATACTCTTCTTTCCCTTGATATAAATTACTAGAAAATCATACTCTCTGAGAAACTCACTCCAATGCTATTGGTGGGCGTTTAGGTCCTTTCGGGTAAATATATGTTCAATCCTATTGTGGTATATTTTCAACTCAAAATGATGTCCCATGAGATAGTGTCTCCATAACTTTAGGGAAAAATAGTTTCTTCCAATTCCAAATCATGGGTGGCATAGTTGATTTCATGTCTCTTGATATTACGTGAAGAATTAACTATAACTACTTTGTATTGCATTAGAAATCCCCCCAATATTTTCCAAGAAGCATTTGTACAGATGAAAAATTCCTTGTCCATGTCGGGCATTCTCAATATCAGGCCACTTGCTACTCGTTTCTTTAGCTCTATATATGCTTCCTCACACTCACTTCTCGATTTCAATTTAACTCCCTTATTTTGAAGAGAGGTAATAGGGTAGGAGATATGGGAGAAACCTTCCAAAACATTCTATAGTATCCAACCAACCCCATAAAGCTACATATTTCCTTCGCATTCCTAGGAGTTGGCCAATTAATTATATCCTCAACCTTACTAGGATCAACAACTACACCTTCCCCACTAGTTATATGACCAAGATATTAGATTTCCTTTTGGAAGAAGGAACACTTAGACACCTTACAAACAATGTGTGTTCCCTTATAAATTGAAGAACTAATATAGGTGTTATTGATGCTCCCTTTCATTCTGAGAGTAAATGAGGATGTCATCCAAAAATACTTGAAGAAAGTAGTCCAAGTATTTTCAGAATACACTATTTATTCAATTCATGAATATTGTAGTAGCATTTGTTTGCCCAAATGGTATATTCCTCAATTCTCAATTGATGGTACCGTGATATTAAGTTTATATTGGAGAATACAACAACACCCTTTAGTTGATCAAACAAGTCATCAATATGAGGCATAAGATACCTATTTCTAATAGTTTCTTTATTCAGGTCCCAATAATCGATGTAGAGCTTGAGGGACCCATCTTTCTTTTCCATGAAGATCGTGGATGCTCCATAATGATACACACTAGGCCTTATGAGTCCCAAGTTAATAATCTCATTGAGTTGCACACTCCATTAAGATCTGAAACGGTCATACGATAGTGTGTTTTTTATATCGGTTTTTTCCCTGATTTCAAGGGAATGGAGAAATCGAATTCTCAAACTAGTGGCATATTAGCAACTCCTTGGGTAACATGTCCTTATAATCATCTAATATCATGTGTAGGTATGAAGAATGGTTGTTTTTTTCATTGATTTATTCCACATCATCTATTTTGCACCCTTTTCTCATACATCTCTAAACCTTATTAGATGAGATGAAGTGTAAGGAAACTTCTCTCTTGATCCCATTAATCACCACTGGATTCTCTGGATCAACATGGTGGTAAACCTGTTATTGGAAAAAATCTACCAAGGATCGATAGGATTCAAGCCATTCCATGCCTACTATGATATCATAATATCCTAGAGTTGTGCTATACAACTTCATCCTAGTTATACAACCTCCTATTTTAATAATACAATTATTAACCAAGGATCCTACTAATTTCTTGACTCCACAATCCAACTCTACTTAATTGAATTCATGTTGGTATTGGGTTGCCAACCCACATATAATCAATGCATAAGGAGATATGAAATTATTAGTTGCACCGTGATCAATTAAAATGAAAAGGGTAATATTTTTAATCATATTGGAAGATTCTACCATAGTGGTTTGATGCTTGGCTTAGTAGTTGACCAGAATTGAATGGATATGATATTTTCCTTGACATTTATCCTTTTTAGCCTTATTTTCACACTAAAGGGGATCAGATTGATACTATAGGAAGGATATTCGATAGTGGGGGCCCTTGTAATTCCAACATTATATTTTATTTTGACCATCTGTGAAGATACGACCTGGACTACTATGATCTTTTACTTTTCTTCTTCCATGATTGCAAAGCTAATTCCTCAATCTTATGGGTGGTGCACTAGATTTCAGCGTGGAAATCATGGATACTCCATCCTTCCTTCCTATGAATCCATACCTCCATCAACTGATTCTACTATCCCATCCTAAAAAAGGTCCCTTAAAAGGAACACAACTCTTCCTTGATGATTGTTTGGACATATTAATCCCATTTTGGTCCTGCCTAGCCAAACTTTTTGTTTTTTCCATGGTAGTTGGATTCCACATTGCCAACTTGAATTGAATTTCTGCATTCATTATGTGAAGTAATATTTCTTATTGTATTTTATTAGATTCAACCATGTGATCTACATGATGGAATAATGAAAGAAAATTTGCTTCATATGCTTCCACCGATCAACCCCCCTTCTAGATTGCATGTAATGCACCAATCTATTGATGTCTATACTCTTTTGACAAGTACCTCATTTTGAATATGTCGTTATTTAATTCCCAAGTTACTTGCATAGGTGTAATATGCAACTTATCTTCCTTAGTTACCCGCCATAGCAAGGAAACATCTTTGAGTAGGCTCATTTCTAATTGTTCTTTCTTGATGCTAGTATAGGTTTTGCAATTGAGTTCTCTTTTCACACCAAGCAACCAAGCCTCTTCTTTGCTACCTTCTTCTTTCCCTATGAGTCTTGGAAGTTTGTATTTTTTAATTTATTTCATAATGTCTAGGGGAGCTCTAGTCACATTGATGTTAGATGTGGGATCTTGATCTTGCTTTTCCTTTCTCTCTAACGAGTCACATTCTTGTCCCTCACTATGAATTGTTTTTTGGTCTTGGCCTTGGTTGGTCATCCAATATTTTATTAGGTAATTAATGTCCTCGAGGGATCATAGAATCGTATGTACACTAGGGGTTTCAATCTCTGAAGTGGCTTGTGGTTGTCTCCTACGCTTTTAGGACATGGTTACTTCTGCATCCAAAATGACCTTAAGGCCAAAGTTAGTTCTTTAACATTGTCCCTTATACTTCCTTTCTTGAATCTACATCTTGTTTTATGATTAATGCCTCATTCACAGAATTTATTTGTTTATTAGAGATTATGCTTGAAGGTCTTGTATAGTTAACGATGCATCTATGATTCATTTATATTAACTACTAATTGTTTACTTTTAGAATGTAAGATACTAGGTAGATTCATTTCATGACAATTACATTAATGTACATTATTATGGTAATCAGTGTTGAGTGTGTGTTTGTGTAATGAGTTGAAATGTAAGGTGGAAAGCAAAACTTAATCATAGAGAACATAATAAAAGGTTGTAACTTTAATATCATCAAACACATTAGTTATTTTGTTCTCCCATGCCAAAGCTAGGAACTCACTAGTTCAATAGTACTTCTAACTAAAAAACCCAAAATAAATATTGATAGGGATGTTCGCATGGTTTATGCTAGTCATAGGTACATGGATATCGATGGAATTTGAAACACTACCTTAAGTTTATACTGGGCAAAAGATTCTCTTATCGACCTAGACAATCTGCTCTTAACCTCCTAATGGTGTCTCTCTCATACATATGTATGAGGCGCTTTAGAAATGTTCTCAACTATGAAGAAACTCAATGGTGGAACACATGTAGTAGATGGGGAATTGAGTTCATAAAAGCCACATGTGCTCTATGTCTCGTAGGGGCCTAATTTTTTATGTTATTTCCCAATGATATTCATGTAGTAAGTCAAGGTGATCCATCTCTTTCTCTGTAATCCTAAGAAACCCACCATGTAACTATGATGACACATTAAGTTAAATTGTAATTTGAATCTTAATAAAAGTAAATTAAACCTGTTGTAAAATGTGCCACAAACAATTAAAACAGGGATATTCCTTAAGACTTCACAAGGTTTAAAATTTCAACTTTCAATATTAATTATCTTAAATCAAGGAAATCAAGGAATAATACACTTTGGAACATATATTCATGTCAATAATTCTAGTGAGAAAAATGTAAAACAAATTAAACTAAATTTGTGACCACTCATTTACATAATTATTTATAACGAGTTATGAATGAATGAAGCAAAACCCTCTAATGAATGATGTCTTTTCAAATACTAGTATGGATGGCATTGTTGTTTATAGCCTACCTTAGAAGGTGTGTTTCCTTCTTGTTCTTTAATTTCATGTTTATTACATTTTCAAAATATGTTCTATTACATATTTACAGTCTTTTCTATAATATTTGAAGTGTTTTGTTCTACCTTAGTTTGGGTAGGCACATGTGCGAAAAGAAATATGTTATGATTATGGTACCACAAACATCCAGTAAAGTGCTAGTTTGAAATGAAATAACCAAGTAATGAGATATGATGTCTTATGGACCATTCAATACACAAATAAGCTCATAATGAGATTTGACGTGTTATAACTAAAATATAGACATAGCTCCAATGCCATAGTAGGTTAATGCTATTACGAAATTAACATGGATGCATCTCTTCAATCATATTTTTTATAGATTCAATAGAAATAACAGATTAACCATGTTTATTATATATGCATGTCAAGTTGGAAGTGAGGCAACTAGCCTGACTTCTCTATTGCAATTGTTGGGTTAAAATAATTACTCCCATAATAAGAATGTGATAGCAATGAGAATTCCTTGAGGTCCATGCTTGGAAATGTTGTATAATAGTTAATCCAACTTTAAAATGGAAGTTACTAATGGCTTTTATTACTGTATTATGTCCCAATTATGTAAGAAAGAAGGGAATTTTTTTCTATGAATCATTTTTAAATATTGCGCAAATTCTTGGGGAGAGGATACCAATACAATATTATGTACCACTAATGGCATTTTTTCCATAGCCCAGGTGCAAAACTCAAACTAAAGATGATAATAAAGCAAGTGATACTTTCGACAGTTCATCTCCCTTTAAACTAAAAATATTCATTGAATGATTTTAATCAAATCAAGCTATAATAGCTCATGGGTAGGGGTCCTATAGGGTGTGATAGGGTAATGGAGAGCTTATTTATATCTTCAGGATTGCTTAAAGGACATCCCAAGGAGTATAGATTAACCGTTATATTAGAGTTTATACCGTATTGCATTATTATACTTATTCATGCAGTTCACTTTAGGTTTTGAATCCGCATGTCTAGCTTAAATAATATCTCATAATTCCAAGAGTTAAATAAAATATGAGATTTAATGCATAATACAATAGAGATGTAGAAAACAAGGATTCAAAATATACGTAGAGACCAATATATTTATTCATTGCAAACAATAGATAAGCCAAGAAACTCCATAACTAGGTAAGCAAAAATAACAAGTTTAATGATCTCAATAAAAGTCAAACCCTTGCTTTGAAGACATCCACTCTTTATACAGTATCACCATATTAATATGCCATACTATTAATTTGTGTATGGTGATGTGGTGTGTTGTGTGAATATTATGTATGCTGACTACCTACAAAACCTTGGTATCTACAAACAAACTTTGACAAATCCATTTTTCCATTGTGTTAGTAGCCACATAGTATGGTAGAATAATTACTCTTAGTGGTTGATGAATATGATCAGATAACATAATAGATATTAAAAGTTGGAGATAAAACTTTCTTGCATACATAAGAAGTTGGATTTTGTCACTGCCAGATACATTCAAGGATCCTCTTATAGATTTGTTTTCCAACCTTATCTAGTGTTTAGTGTACTTGAAATGGTTTTTTTTCATGATCATACTCCAAATACCTTAATTAAAGAGTATTCTCCACAATTTTTTTTATTTTTTACTTGTAGTTAGAACTTGCCCAACATATGAATGTCTTTGAGCCCCCCAAAATGTTGAAGGGTTCTAGCAATTTCCAAAAACAACCAAGAAACTACCCACATCATTTTAGAAACTGATGGTAACTACTAAGCAATTGTTGGTGTTTTGAAATATTTTATAAATGGTTTCAAGGTCCAAAAGAATTTTGGAAAGTGAACATGCTTTCTATGCTTCCAGAAATGGATGCTTGCAAACCTTAGAGAAAATATAAAATCTTGAAGGCATATTAACCATAACTGAAAACCGCGAGACAAAGAGTGCAATGAAAGATAAGTTGGAAAAAATGGATACTTATTCTTGAGGGACATTGAGAAAGAATAAAAGAAGAAATGACTACTTAGAGTTACATTGTAATTACATTAATTGAACAACAAAACACGAGTAGAGAATTCTAGGTAAACCCTTGCGGGGTTAAGATTCAAACAAAATGGAGATCACATAAGAGTCATGGATTTTGGTTTAATAACCCTATGGATGCCATTCTTATTATCGATACAATAATATCTCTAATTAATTTACAAGATAGGAAAATATCATGAATTTGTAAAGGATCCAATTCCAAAATGTTTATATCTATATTTAAGAAGAAACATGCTACGATTGCAAAGATGAAGGATTTATAGTTAATGTAGTAGGTGAAACTGTGGAAACCTAAGTACTATTAATGTGTTGAGAAGGTTAATTGAAAGTGAGTCCAGTATGTTTATATACACATATACAAAAGATAAAATTGAAAACAATGACACTAGTATCAATAGAATACAAAACAGATTACCTAATTAAGTATCACTCTTATTAATGAATTGAAATAGAAATTCTTAGCCCTTGTCGACAAATAAACGTCATCTTCTTAAACTAAAAAATAAAGAGTTTATTTTATTTTATCCATTAATAAAATTCTTAACACAAAATAGATAAAAAGATATTGACCCTCACTCAATACAAAAAAAATGGCTAAATTCTTTAAAAATATAATAAGTCATTTAGAGAGAAGGATTATGCATCCTTCAAGAATTCAACGGTCATATTAGGGTTTTGGCATTCTCATGCATAATGCAAAGATGCTAGTCAATAATATTAAAAAAAAAATTTGAAGAGTGAATCGGTCATCTCCGTCAACAATGTGTAACCGTGGACTGCTAAATAAAAGTCTAGGTTTTGATCTTTCAGAAGACACACTATCGTCCTTCAATCAATACTTAAGAAATAGGCTCGACTTTCTTTATTTCCATAGTGGGCACCATCCTAACCATAGAACATAGCCATATATGAATTTATAAGGTCAAGTAAGGTTAAGAAGTATCATTCACATTCAACTAAAATATACAGAAAATAATGTACCCTGACAACAAAACTTTATATATAAGTTGCATAAAATTTATATATATAGGTTGCAAGAAACCAATTGTATAACTACTAAGAAGGGGGGTTTGATTTTTAAAAATTGCGGTTTATACTCAAGTACAACCAAGAGAAAATTAAGAATAACTTAGGGTTTTCCATGTTGGAGTTTGTCGAGACCCCAATGGGCTTAGTTAAGTGTATACAAAAAAAATTACCTACGGTGAATGATAACCCACTCTCCATAAGACTTAATCCAAGCTTATACAAAAACCTATAGAGACTGAGTGTCTCAGAAAAAAAAAAACATCTTAACCTTCCATAGAAGGAAGGAACCCAAGTTTTTTCGTAGGTTAACATACCCGAAAAAGTTGTGGATAACCCACCACCATTGTACCATGGATAGTCAATTAGAGGTTACATATAATAGATGATAGAAAACTAAAAGCCTACAAATTAGAGGAAGGAATGTACATAACCCTAGGTCCTAGTGCAGAACTAACCCAACTATGATACTAGATGAAATGCCCTAAAATAGGGTTTCTAAGGCATTTATTCAAGGTTAAATAATTTACTATCAATTTCCCCATAAGTTACCTGTAAGTAAAAAAAATTATAATTACTCTTACAAAAATATAGAGTGGTTTAGATCAACTTACCAATGAGTATCATACTTCCTTGAACTCCCTGAAGTGTGAAGCATGCCAACAATTTCCTTCCCCAACTAAAATCTTAGGTTACGACTCACCTCCCAACCAATACCCTCAAATCCAAGATGATAGACCCCGATCCCTCAGCGAATAAGATATTCTAGATTAAATCCCCCCTCCCCCCTTTGGTAAAATATCAACACAATAAAAAATCCTCTTCTCACTATTCCCCTTTGTAAATTCCTTCATCACCCAAAACCAATGTGAATTTCCTCTCTTGTAAAACTCCTCCCCCGTCCCCCCCGCAAAAAAAAACTTTTCACGTGAAAGGGATCTCCTTAAATGGAGTTATCTCCCCCTTGTATGGATGACTCAAAGGGGCCTTTTGATGCATAATTCAATTTTTAGGTAATTTTTACTTATAATCCCCATCTTGTCTAATTTAGTTATAATATACATTATTATTATATTTATTATATTAGTTATATAATGTGGAATTACATATCATTATGTTTATTATTACTATATTTATTATACTTATTATGTAATATGAGAATTATAATGAATCACAAGGAAACCGATAGTTGTTCAAGGGTGGCATATAGGGGTTGAGATTTAACTTCCCCTCATGCCTCCCATTGTCTCACACACTTCTTTCCAATTTTGAATGATGATGAATTTATGCTAGTTTAATGGTCTCCAGGCATGTCGGTGCCAATGTGACATCTATTATGGAGTTTGAAAAAGATGTATTGTATTTCTTTACCAATGAGTGGATTCTATTTGAAATTGGTTTTATTACAGAAATATTGTCGAACTATTATGTTCTCCATGAGGGGTGCCTTCACTTTTTGGAAATAACAAGTATATAGAGTGATAGTGTAATATTCTTGAGCCTTTTTAGGGCAATAAATGTGTTCTTCTTCACTCTAATTGGACTCTCGACTTCTTGCTTCAAGCTTGATTTTTCTACCTCTAAACAAGATCTATAGTAGTTGCATTATTTGGATTCAACCTAAGCTGAACAAATCTAGTCTTATCATTCTAGTTATTAAGAAAAGTTCAAATTTTATGTTATATAGATCCCTAGTAATACTTAAAAGGATGAGCCTTCATGATTTTAGATGGAACAATAGTGATGGAAACTCAAAGATTAATAAGTTGTTGAGACACATGTCTAGTTAATTGGAGGACATGAGGTATGCAATTGAATATCCGAGTTTAAATAAGGAGAAGAAAGAAGCTAATAAAGAAGAATAGGAATCCCAACCGAGGAAAGAAAATATGAAAACTAATCAATTGGAAAATGGTTAAAAAAATCACTATAATATTGCCATGGGTTTTGCAAGGAGTTCTGAATTGCTGGCTAGTATTCCAAATGTTTCTATAGGACAATTAAATCTCAACCTATTGAGGATGGCAGTGTGCAACAAACAACAATCACCTCCTATGAGAAAACATGTTCTTAACCATTAGGCCCACTTACAATATACCCATCCAGATTAAACACAAAAATAAATAAAATCTGCACATATTAAAAACAAATAAAAAACCACATAAGTACATCACAAATCACAATTATAAATATTGTATCATTCGTTCAAGATATATCACATATCGCAAATAAGCAAAGACTCCATAGAGGTAAATATGCATCAAGATAAGTTAAAGCATATTCAAGGTAGATTCCATTAAAGGTGGAACGTATTCAAGGGTTGATCCAGGAAGATAAGGGAGTAAAATATAAGTATAGGGTTGACGCTAAATCCGAGTTGCATATTCTTATATTTGTGCATGGATACTTAGGCCCACAATTTCTAAGATAGATTTAAAGAGCACACATTTAAATATACGAATAGGGTTGAGGCTCACTAATATTATATTTTTTATTAAGTCAAAGGAGTTTTTTTTTAAGGGAATGACTCCTCTTCAAGCCTTCATCCTCTTAGTCATCTTCCATGGGCCTATGAAAATCCGTCCCCTATCTTGAATATCTGCACAAACTAACCTTCTTGGATTGGATTTATAGTGTAACAATAGTGAATGAAACATAACAGACAAGTGGTTGTGCTCATAAACCCCATATTTTTCACAACTTTCCTTTCCCTCCTACCTCGAAAAAGTGTTAAAAACCTTAGAAACTTTAACAAAAGGCCATCCAATTTCTCTCTAAAGTTCCCAATAATGATCATTGATGTATGCTAGTAATTAGCATGGAAATAATCTTCATTCAGGAATGTGGCCATAAATTTCAACGTCAAAGATAATTAGTAAATTCCACAGATCATAAAGCATGATGCAAGTTCCAAACATAGAATCATTGTATATTATATACAAAGTGATATACACACAGATCCCTCATGCCCATGGTGTTCCTCGATCTATTATATATTATATACAAATAGAGTTCTTATGCCCATGGTGTTCCTCGAAACATGAAATGAAGAAAGCCAAGCCACCAAAAGCTTCTTATTTGTAATTAACTTTTCCTTGTTTAACGTTCTTCCTTAATGCTTAGAGTGAAACAAATATTATTCATGAGTGTGATAAACATGCCAAGAGGTCAGCATTCACATGCTATTTTTCCATTGAATTTATTCCTGGTTTCCAGTCATGGAAGGTGGCTCAGTGAATGGATATGTGTGTATATTAAGTATTGTCACTTAAGTATTGGATTTATGGGATTCAATCAACTTATATTGCAATGTCGTCGTTAGAGATGGTGGAAGAGAGTATCAACGATGAGGAACCAAAGAAATTGGAAACATCATGTATCTGCACATATACATGGTTTCTTGTGTTATTTACAATAGAAAAACATGGTTTCTTGTGGCTTGATGGAGCTCCTAACATGGGAACATTAAATTGGCTAGACATCAATAGAAACAAATATATTTAAATATTTGTATATGACAATTTATATTTTATATCATTGAGATTTCATGAGATTCAAATTTTGATATCAACCCTATGCACCAAAAAGGAGCAATCTCATATGAAATCTACAGGTAGTAACGAAAAAATTCACTCCTTTGTCATTAATCTAGTAGATTCGATGATCCTTAGATGCCCAGTATTGTTCAGTTGTAAGGTGGAAGAAAATTAACCACTGAAAACTCTTAAAAATGTTCCATTTTTTTTTATGAGCCTAATCGACATGGCGCTATGGAAGATCTTGGGGGTTATCAAGCCTCCCATTGTTTTCTCCAATGCCACGAATGCATTCCATGTGTAATAGATATGGAAACTCCCTAGAAAACTATGAACTTGTCCTAGGCCAAGTGGGGTCAAATGCGATTTTCCTTCATCAATTTTTTTTTTTAAATCGTGGAATCCTAATCTAGATGGGTATTGGTGTTCACCCACCTATTCCACTGGTTCAAATAGTTTTCCATTTTAGCAATTTTCTTGTAATTTTCTATAGGTTTTTTGGGTCACAAAATTTTGGGGCCATTTTGAGGCCCTAAACGACATTTTTTTTGCGATTCGGGGGGCCAAGTGGTTTCCATTGGAATTCTTTTAGAATTAGTCGAAATTTTTAAAGCTCGGATAAACCTTTCCAATGGGATATCTATTATACTATGAAATGACACTTCTCCGTTCGAGTATTGACATAAAATGTGTCAATACACAAAATGACAATGTGGATTGAAGTATCCTAAACACTATAAATGAAGTAAAGCCTTAATACATACTCTTTCCTTAAGATTTTCCCATGTTTATAAAGAATTTTGTCTTGCACTCGTGACACTTATTGTGACCAGTCACGAGTCAGTAGTGAGTTCCCTATATATTCTCCCCTGAGTCCCTTAAGAAACAATTTAAAATAAAACATGATTATTATAAGGGCATTTGGGTTCGAAATCATAACTTCCCCAACTCCCCTAACCATCCTAGGCCTCGTAACCTCTCCTCACCAACAAGTATAAATAGAGGGGAAGGTTAGAGGATAGAGGGGAAGGGGGGAGAGCAAGGTTATGTTGGAGGAATCCATTAGAAATAGGAGCAAGAGAACTCAATTTCTTGGTCACTAGAGAATTTTATTTTATACATGGTTGTAATGTTCCTTGAAACTTCTGAATAAAGAGCGTCTTTCTTCCATACTATATTTGCACATGTTCTTGTTGTTATGAATTATGGAATGTATTTCTATTTGTTCTTATATGTAATTATAATATTTTCATTTTTAATTATGTAACAATCATGATTTATGTGGAGGAATATCAATCTCTTTTGTAGGTATAGAAGGTTAAGAGCTCGAGGAGTAGTAAGGTACACATTCCATTCACCCTACTTCTCTCATATATGTTTCTCTAACGCTTTATGTCTGCTAGCCAAAACCTAATATGTTGGTGACCCTAGGACCCCAATTCATTAGGTATATATCCCTCATAACATAACTGACAACTCCTCTCGGGAGTCTAGTTTGTGTTGGGGCCTTTCCAATCAAATTTCTAGTCCAATTTTCACTCTTTTATTTCTATAGTGATATGTTTTCATTTGTGTTTTAGTTAGTATTTTTATGTACTTAGGATCCCTGACCCTTTGATTTTTCTTTGAATTTTTTTATATCCACTCATGGGTTGTTGTGTTACAATCGTGAGTTTTGGGTTGTCTTCATAACAGTCGTGATTCACTCGTGGGTTGTCCACTGGACAGTCGTGATTTCTTGTAGGAGTTGTCCAAACTCTAGGGTTTCCCCCTGTTTTGAGTATTTTTGGCATTTGAATATGCCTATAGGGTTGCTTCCTAGGCAATACTGCTCTGTTACTTGATACATTTCATTGTAACTTGTCTTACAAGTTTATATTGAGTAGGTTAGGTTTGAATTCGTGTGCAAGTTTGTTTAGCTCTTTCCTCTTGGCTTTATTGGTTCAAGTGTAAGTGGTTCTATGAGTTACTGATTTCTGCCAGTTCTCTAGTATGCTTGTCTGCATCTAATTGCTTTAGTAGTATTTTGAATGTGTGACTTTTGCCAATCTTTTGATCTACTTGTCTTTCAAAGTTAGTAGTCCATCCCAAGTAAGATTTTAGGCCAGTTTTGCAGTTCTTGTCAAAGTTGTGATTATAAGATCTGAATACTCTTTCTTGCATTTATACATATTCATATTTTCTAGCTTGCTTAGTTGCATTAGTTTGCATTACCTTTGAATTTTGAAAAGAAAATAAAACAAAGCATTTGTAGTTGCATTTTTAGCCCTAGCTTAGGCTCTTTGTACGCTTGTTTTTCGTTATTTTCAAAAAGAAAAGTATATAAAAAAAGTCTTGTGCTTTTCAAAGTTCTTAAGCAATTTCATTTGTTTCGAAAAACAAAAAGAATGTTGGATAGCATTTGCTTTTGAAAATTTTTACAACATCTTTGCTTTCAGTTGAGTCAAAACACCATGAGTTCCAATTTCTCTACCTTGATTAATATTAAACTTAAAAAGAGCACAATAAATTAAAATCTATTAGCGACATTTTATTTTTTAGTGTCTACATCAACTAGCTTAGGCTAGGATCTTGGACTAGGATATTTTTAACTATCCAAGATCATTTGAACTCAGACTTAGTGGCTTATCATTAGGTAAATCCAATTTTGCAAGAGATCAACCAGATAGCCCTCTAATATGGGAGTTAAGCACGAGGTCGTGTGAGGACTTAATTGTAGAGATACCCCTCCAATACATGATTCAAGCTAAACCATGATTGTTATGCGTACGAGGGTTTTGTCCGTACCACCTTTGGGCGGTTTTGTCCATACCACCTTTGGGCCCCGTGAGGTGTCGTGTCTATCAGAATTTTGGGCTTAGCTACCCTTCCCATGCACACCACTTAGACCCATGAATGTTCCACCAGAATCTTGTTTTAAGCTTGGTATCCTTAGAATCTGGACTTTAGGATTCTTTCAAAGGTGATGGTGGTAGGATATTTCCACTATGCCTAGGGAGTACTTGGCAGAAAACCCTAGATAACAATTTGGGAGGGAGGTTTGGTGATTCAAATGCTTGCACCCAGAAACATTATCATGGGACCTTGGGTAACTATTCTTCATTGCTTCACTAGTTTTTTCTGGGCCCCAATCATCCCAATCGTTTCTTTGGGAGACATATCTTTTACCTACATGTGTTTGTGAGACTTAAAATTTTTTTAGTGTGCTTTGTGGTCTGCTTGTGATCTAGTCTGACCTTTAGGTGCATGATTTAAATATTTATCTATGGAGGATCAACCTCCCTCTAGGTCTAGAAGGTTGCAAAACCTTCCTCCACTTTTAGCAGTGGAGCCTCTGTCGCCACCTCAAAGGAAAGGATTAGATAACAATGGTTCTTTTGAATCAATTGGTGTCAGTGAAATTATAGGTGAGATGGAACTTAGATATACTCAGATAGATATTTCGTTAGTATAGATCAAATATTTTGCAAGCTGAAGAGCTTGTAAGAAATTACAATACACCTCTTACTGACCTAAGTGACCCTGTATTGGTTCAAGTTTGTCCTTTTGGTTTACCTGAAGTTGGTGTCCCTTTGGGTTCAATTAGGTCTAGTTTAGGAGAAGGTCTAGGGGGCATGTCTACCCCCACCTCATATATGATGGCTAATGGAGTCTCTCCCTCACCGGTGAATTCTCCACAACCGAATGCACCCACTGCACTTGTTGTGTCGTTGAATTTTTCAACTCCGGTTTCTCCAAGTGCTTGAGTGGCTAGTCCCTCAACACCTTCAAACACTGATGGTCCATTTGGTGGGTTTATTACTAGGATACCCAATGCACCTCTTACATTTTCTCCCTTTTTACAAAACACTCAAAGTGGTCCTAGTGGTTCCACTTCATTTGTTCAAGGATTTTCATTGTATGGAGGACACATTCCTCCATATGCACCTTATGTAGGCCCTTCACTTATGTTGGCATGTCATATGGGAACCATAACCCTTTTTTAGGTTTTAGTTTTCAGACTTCTAGTCAAGTGTTGGTTGCTCCATTTGGAAGCTCCCATTTCTCACTTTTCAGTGGGGGAATCTCAACTCCTATGTCTGCAACTCCAGCTTCAGATGGCACTGGTTGAACACAATATCGCACACCAAAAGCTAGCAATACTTTGGAATTTGGATGGAATCCATTTCAAAACCTTACTACTTCATCTCAGTCGGTGGTTGGGGGAAACCCAAACCTCTCTTTTGGGAGCCCTGGTGAGGGTACTTCCTCACCCCATACTCCTCAATATCCATCTCCGACTCGACCCCGTTTACCCTTTTGGAAACTTTAAACTTGCCATACTTATCGAAAGTCATGAATGACCCTGTGCACCACGATTTTACTTGGCCACCAGTCCCCATTAAATTACCTTAAGACATTCCTAAGTTTGAAGGGAAAATTGGTGAGGACCCAGGTGACCATGTCATGATGTTCCATTTGTGGTTCTCTTCCAACTCACTGAACAATGATTCTGTTCAGATGAGGATTTTTCAACGAACACTGACTAGTGCAGTGACAAAGTGGTACATTGAACTCCTGTCGGCCGCATATGACAATTTTCTTCACTTAGCAACCATTTTCTTGAATCGCTTTCAAGTTCCTGTCTGGTATGATGCCAACACAAACCTTCTGTTGACCTTTCAAAAAAATAAGGCCACTCATACATATGATCACATTCAGGAGAGGAGAAGGAGAAAGAGGCTTATCAAAGCCAATATTCCTCCTGAGTTCTTCCTCGAATGGTTTTTGAATTCCTTACTGCCTTATATTTTAAAATACGTTTCCATGTTGGGAGTGACTACGAAGGAGGAGTCCATTCTCAGGGCCCAACAAATGGATTTGATATATGCTCAATTTGGGATTCTATATGAGATCATCCCTGAGGTACAAAGTATAACATAGACTTTTCCAAACCCAAGCCTAGACCACATGCTGATAGTGTGGTGGTTTTAGTTGAGACACTGACTATAGAGTCACCGACCAAACATATTCATGAATTGTCAGTGAAACAATCTGTAGCGGAGGCAGCTAAGGCTGCCACACCATCACCCTAGAATGCAAACGTATATTTAGAACAATCTACCCAGAAGGACAATCAACATCCCAATGGGAAAAATAACAAGGGTAAGAAGGGTGAGGGGAATAAAAAAACAAAATCCCACAAACAATGCTGAGGGGGGGAAAAAGAGAAGAAGAAATTCAAATTTCCTTGTAAACCTTGTCAAGAAGATCATTTTATTAATTTGTCATAGTGGTCTAGGGATTGAAAACATAGTCTCACAAAGAATTCAAACAATTAAGCATAAAATTGGCAAAATAGTGCTGCAATGGAAGTACTAGCTCTGTATAATCAATGAATAATGAATAATACAATACAATGGTCATGCAAGATGCATGAATGTCAAGACAATTCGAATTCCCAAGGAGTTCATTTGAATTGAATGAATGGGTATAGCTTAACTGACTATAAGCCATAGTAAACAAACTATTTAACCAACTGATCAAGTGTCGATTGACTCAACTGAGTCCTAACTGAAGTTGAATTGCAATGAATGACTAAGTATAACTAAAATTAGCTCAAACACATGTCACTGCATGCTAACCAACAAGTGGTAGCACATCAATAACTCCAATGAACCCCGATGAGGTTAACTGAAGTCAAATTGGCCATCAGAGGTGGTTGGAGGTGCCCCTGTTGACTCCAGTTCATTAAATATTAATAAAATAATCAATATAATGAATGGAGGTTCCTTCACCACTCACCTTAACTGATTGTAACCATCAGTTATCAATTAGGTGCATTTATAACACTCTGATCACCCCCGGAGTGCTCCAATTAGCCTCCCCGAATGAAGGAGAAGGCTTAGTTGGCCTCCTTGACTGAAGGTAGGCATGGGTGTGCTCATGTTGATGTCATATAGTGCTCCTCTTATGTCAATCAAGTCAATAAAACTTAGGATAGTGGTTTAAGTAGGCCAAATTGACCAAATTAAGTGTGCATGGTGGGTAAATGTCTCCAACATCCCCCCTTAAGCTATACTTAGAGGAGTAGAAACATAAAGTGCATGAAATGATAGGGCCCCAGAAACAAAGGCCATAGGTCACCCTGTACAAAAAGTAACTGCTTATTATAACCAAGGAAATGGGAAAAACCTCATGGGAAAAATACCCCCCCTCAAACTAAGTAGTAAACCAAGAAATTTTTTGTTCTTCTATGCAACAACATCCTGAGACTGTGCATGTGAACCTCTGAATCAAAAATAAATGAATATGTTTGTAGGAATATTCCTCTTTGGAAGAAGAAGAATGTGCTCAAATGAATCAGGAACATAGACAGCTGGAAGACTAAAATTGGATCCATGTAGAGCAACTGAAATCAATTAATAAGAGAGAAAAAGTTCTTGAGGATTCAAACTGTGTGTGGAACACTCAAGAAACTGATATGTTTCATCCTTGAATGGAAATCCATTAGTGGTAAAATCAGCCCCAATTCTTAGGAGCAATTGTTCAAGCAGATACAGAATGTCTTCCTCTTTACTAGTTCTGTGAGGAGATGAGCATGTGACCAAAGGTAGAGAAGCCCTGGGACTGTGGAGAGCGAATTCTTGAGCTCCATAATCTGATATAGCTTCAGAAATAGCTAATTATTCACAAAATAAAATATTAGCAACCTCATAAGAGGAAACTAACACCAAATCCCCAGCAGCGAATTTGAAGAAGAATTGCGGTACTTGATTTTTCACACCGAAATTGGTGAGAGCAGCTTCAAGTAGTACTAAAAGATATTGGAATATAGAATTTGAACCAGTTAATATCAAATAATATCTAAATGAGATCATATCAGATCCAAAACTGTGAAATGAAATCAAATCCCCAGCACCAGTTTTGTAGGAGACTTGTGGTACTTGTTTCTTCTCAAAATTGATGAGAACAGCTACAAGCGGTACCGAAAGCTTATGAAACTGAAATTATGAACCAAGAAATATTAGATAAGATCTAAATAATATCATATCAGATCCAATAAATTTCATATCAGATCCAAATAAAAGGTCAACCGAGACGATGGATGCACAACTTTCTTTTTCTTCAACATTCTAAATTTTGGTGCATGCAATCCTACAGGAATTTGTTGGAAGATATAGATCACGGGGAGCGAATTGATCACTCTTGTAATCTGATATTTTTTCCAAAATATCCAAGGTATTACATCTTTTCACACCAGAAGCAACATTAGAGGGAGAAAAAACAAATTTCTCTTCACTTTCAGAAGCAATTACTGGAAAATTTTGCACAAAATTCAACGGAAAATCACTAGAGAGTGTTTGCATGGAAGTGCAGCAGTATTTTTATT
Source organism: Pseudotsuga menziesii (assembly GCA_001517045.1). NCBI lineage: Eukaryota > Viridiplantae > Streptophyta > Pinopsida > Pinales > Pinaceae > Pseudotsuga > Pseudotsuga menziesii. Next base: position 817,480 of record LPNX010473962.1, read on the forward strand.
CAATATCAGAGATTCAAATGTCTTCTTCTATTTCATCCATATGAGGAGATGAGATATCAGAGATCTCACAAACTTCCAGAGCATCAGGAGAAGGAGTCACTGCAAGGGGACTTTCTTCAATTCAAATTGACTGTGTAGAAGATTCTGCTTCTTCTTCATTTGAAAAAATTCATCAGAGAGAGTAGATACCGAGAATTTTGAGTAGAGAACTCTTATGGTGATGGATGTGATCTCCAAATTTCTATTATGATCCTCATTGTGCTTGCCAAAGGTTCTGTCCAATTTTGTCCAGAGATCCTTTAGGTATTCAGCAGAACCAATAAGGTAGCGCAAGCTAAGAGAAAGGGCCATACATATTGCTCCAAAATCTCTATCACCATCATTTATCCAGCCATTCTCATTCTCATAAGACTCTTTTCCAAGTCCAATAGACACCTCATAGAGACCTCGTCTCTTCAGAGATGCAATCATCTTCATCTTCCATTCTGAATAGCTTGTGAATGGGGTGAGAAGAGGGACTGATGAGTCCATTCAAAGTTGTACCTATTAAAACTTGCAAAAAAAAAAAAAGGGGCACCGTAAGGTCAGACATCCTGCACATTTTAGTCTTTCATCACCCGCAGCATAGTTGATCAAGCAAGCTTGATCAACAATTCCTTAACTTGGGGTATTAAGTGGTAACCCTTTGCTTTTGGTGTAGTGTTGGAATTTTGATCTTTGCTCAAATTTTCATGCAAGATCTATCAAAAACCTTGTTTTTGAGAGATTTGAGCTTTGTCCCACCGTGAGCTATGATACCATATTAATTTGTCACAGTGGTATAGGGGCTGAAAACACAGTCTCACAAATAATTTAGACAATTAAGCATAAAATTGGCAAAAAGGTGCTGCAATGGAAGTAGCAACTCTGTATAATCAATGAATAATGAATAATACAATAAAATGGTCATGCAAGATGCATGAATGCCAAGACAATTAAAATTCCCAAGGAGGTCATTCGAAATGAATGAATGGGTGTAGCTTAACTGACTGTAAGCTACAATAAACACACTAGTTAACCAACTAATCAAGTGTCGATTGACTCAACTTAGTCCTAACTGAAGTCAGAGTGTAATGAATGACCGAGTCTAACTGAAAGTATCTCAACCACATGTCACTGCATGCCAACCAACAAGTGGTAGCACATCAACAACTCCAATGAACCCCGATGAGGTTAACTGAAGTCAAACTAGCCATCAGAGGTGGTTGGAGGTGCCCCTGTTGACTCCAGTTCATTAAATATTAATAAAATAATCAATATAATGAACAGAGGCACATTCACCACTCACCTTAAATGATTGTAACCATCAGTTATCAATTAGGTGCATTTATGACACTCAGATCACCCTCGAAGTGCTCCAGTTAGCCTCCCAGAATGAAGGAGAAGGCTTAGTTGGCCTCCTTGACTGAAGGTAAGCATAGGTGTGCTCATGTTGATGTCATATAGTGCTCCTTTGATGTCAATCAAGTCAATAAAACTTAGGATAGTGGTTTAACTAGGCCAAATTGACCAAATTAAGTGTGCATGGTGGGTAAATGTCTCCAACACATTTAACTTACAAATTCCCCTTAATAGATCAAGCATAGAAGTTTCTAAAACAATAACAACTGGTCGTCCTAAAGGATCCATTTCCCCAAGGACAGAATGCAACTTCTAGTTCAAAATACACTGGTGGCACACAAAGTGCTCCTAGTGACTGATAAATATTATATCAATATGGTTTGATCCAGTACTTTGTTACAAACCATAGATAAAAATTATGAATTTGAGGCATAGTAGAGAGATAAGAAAACTGTCGAGACATCAACCCCACTCTCAATTGAAAAATCAGTTGATACTATGCCTAAGATACCCAAGGGTTTCTTTAAAAAGAGATTTCATAACCCTAATGCGAGGGCTGCTTCAAACTAATCAGTTGTAGAATATTTATCCCAAACCCCTTGTGCAATGTCGGCCTTAGAAGTGCTCAAGAGTTGTCCTTCATAGCGAGATGCACTCTTGGAAATTATAGGTAGTATGGACTCCGCGATCCTGATGGCTAAATTTAATCTTTCCTAGGTTAAACCATGCTTACCTTACCATGTGGCCTTTTCTATTGATGTTGTCCATGGAGGAAAAACCATTGGATGAACGATGATTAACGAAGGGGAATCTACATGTGTGATTCCAATTTCATGTTGGAAGGCTCTAAGATCCCCTAAGTTGGTCCCATAAAACACTTTGTTGACTACTTTCTACAGAAGGTATTTCCATCCACATGGTATCCTGCCATCTTTTGAAATAAAATTGGTAGGGAATGGAGTCTCCGTGGAAATCGAAGTAGTTGATGCCCCTTTGGACTACAATTTACTTTTGGGGAGAAGTTGGACATATGCGATGTGCGATATTCCATCGTCCATTTTTCAAGTCCTTGTGATCCCACATGAAGGAAAGTTGGTTACTATTGACCATCTGACGTATACTTGGAAGGGTCGTTTGGATACTACTGAGTCTACTATACCCTTAAATAGCCAGTCACATCCAACAAATGAAATTTTGGGAGTTGGGATGTATACATCATTGATGATAACTTTCGATATACCCACTCCCTGTTATCTTCCCAAATGGCACTTCTCCGTCCGAGTGCCGACATTTCCTATGTTGGCACACAAAAGGACACTTATGGATTGAAGGTTGCATAAAAAACTATAGATGGGCATGTTATGAACTACATTCATTATCCATCTAGCTGGCCATTTTTACCTTTGAATATGTCAATTGCTGTACGCGCCTTTTCCTATATGCAACTCACATACATACGCAACTTTTCTTATAGCATGCCGTGTGTTGTACACGAGTATTTGTAATTGCAACCTGTGTACAGATCTGTACGCGGGCTTCCCTTAGAGTAACTCGCATGTCATATGCGGGTTTCCAGTATTAAGACCCGCGTATGCCTTCCTTTGACATTAAAAATAATAAATCGCGATTATTTGAGATTTGATAAGCCCTTAACTATAACCATCTTAACTGTCTCAACCTCGTCAACCCTCGAAACTGCCTTATTTCGTTAAGTATAAATAAAGGCCTTGGGGAGGGTATTAATCAATCATACTTGGAGAGCAAAGTTATGCTGGTGGTGTCTATTCAGAAGTCTTTGGAGCAGCGGAACTCAGAATCCTTTGGTTGCATAGGAGTCCTTGTCTCAGGCGTTGGGTTGTAATCTTAACTCATTCACTATTGTTAATAAAGAGAATCCTACTTCCAAATGTGTTTTGAATGTCTTTCATGTATCATGGTTTGATGAATATTTATGTTTAAGCACTCTATATATGATTTATCTAACATGTTCTATATACATGTATAAGCTTGCACTTGGAGAATTTGCTCTTTACAGGTGAAGGAGAAGCATCCCTGAAGGCTTTGGAGGAGAAGAAGAGTGGAAGAGGACAAATCTAGGATCAACCATCGTGAATCGGGTGAGTCTATTCCATCCTCTTGTTTCCTTTATATACTCTAAAGTTGATTTCCTACAAGTTTTATGAGTATGTTGGTAACCCCAGACCTTCGGTTATAAGGTGTTTATTCCTGTACAACACTCCCGTAAATTACTTAGGCTCGAAGAGTGTTGGGAAGAATATATCTACAGTTGTAGATAGAACTAACCCTTGGGTCCTCCCTTCTCAAGAAGAACCTCAAGTTCCCTTATCAACAACAGAGGTATCTTATCAAGCTGTATTTAATTCTACTGCTGATTCTATCATGACTCCTCCAGTATCAGAAGAGTCGGATGAAGCTTACTTTCCTACATGGGAAGATAACTCTAGGTATTCCTATGACTGCTTAGATATGGTTTTTCCATATGATGAATCCCTTATGGAATCCATGATTGGACCTGAGAAAATTTGTGAATATCTCCATCACAAGTCCTACTTTCTTCCAGAATTGAGAATGATATAAAATTCTGAGTTCCATGTGAGACTACAGAAGATATTGATATGCATGTTAATCCTTTTCCCAAGGAGGGAATATTTACCGAGCGGAACATGACAAAAATTTCCACCACTATTCCAATTAGTATCTCTACAAAACCAGATGTCATGGAAAATGTGCATATTGGTGCAAAATGTTCTCCTAAAGAGATCGCCAACTACGCTTCCTTATTTAACGAATTCCACGATGTCTTCACCTGGTCAGACGAGGAGATGCCACGCATCGATACATCAATTATGGAACATGAAATATGAACCTACCCTAATGTTAAACCTGTTTGAAAAAATATTAGACCTATAAATCCGTGAAAAGAGGCAACTATTAAGGCTGAAGTAGAAAAGTTACTGAAAGCAAGTTTCATTTACCCAATCTCTCTTATAGAATGGGTATCCAATCTCGTTCCAGTAGATAAGAAACAAGGGACTATACGCGTCTATACATATTTCTAACACTTGAATAAGGCTTATCCTAAGGACAATTTCCCCATGCCATTCATTGATCAAATCATTGATGCGTGTGTAGGTAGTGAGGTGTTTTCATTTATGGATTGTTTTTTGGGCTACAACCATATTCAAATCAAACCGAAATACCAACACAAAACTTCCTTCATTTTTCCATGGGGTACATTTGCATACAAAAAGATGCCTTTTGTCTTAAAAAAAGTCAGAGCAACCTTTCAGCGTGCAATGAAATTTGATTTCCATGATATTAAGCATATAGTTGAACCATATCTAGATAATCTTCCAACCCATTCTCGAAAGAGGAAGGATCACCCAAATCATCTTTACCTAGTTTTTGAGAGATGCAGATACTATAAGATTCCCTTAAATCCCCATAAGTGCACCTTATGCGTCGAATTGGGATGATTACTTAGTTTCATAGTTTTCGATAGGGTTATAAGAATTGATCCTTTAAAAGTAGAGGCGATTGTTAATATGCCTCCTCCTCGATCCATCAAGAAATTACAAATTCTACACGCAAAGTCAAACTTTCTACGACGTTTTATTGTGAACTATGCCAAGATCACTAAGGGATTCATGCGCTTGCTTAAGAAATACACCCCATTTATATGGGACAAAGCCACACAACAATATTTTGAAGCATTGAAGAAAGCACTACTATCAGCTCCTCTTTTTCTCTCACCAGATTACACAAAGGAATTCATATTGCATCTGGCTGCATAAAAGTCCACGATTGGTGTGGTGCTGGTTCAAGAAGATGACGAGTCTTAGGAAAAAGTTATCTACTACCTCAGTTGCGCTTTAGTTGGCCCTAAAATTTGATACTCACATGTTGAGAAATTGACTTTGGTGGAAGTTTATGTCGTCCAAAGGTTGAGACACTACATTCTACTAAGGACAACTACTGTCACCGCATACATAAATCCTTTCTAGTATGTTTTATCCCGACGCATAATCAAGGGGAAATTCAATAAGCAGATCGTCATTCTCCAATATTTTGAATTTTATTTTTAGTACGCTAAATCTAAGAAGTTCCTAGTATTCGCAGAACTAATTTCAGAGTTCCCGATCGAAGAAAGCATAGTGACAAAAGATGAACCATTTTCAGATGGGTACATTTTCTTGATTTCATTTTTTGATCCTTGGTATGGGGATATCCTAGTATATCTCCAAACTTTGAAATGTCGTGTGACCTTCTCATGAGAAGATCGACATAAGCTAAGAATAAATGCAAAAAAGTACCTCATAATTGGTGATACTTTATATAGACGAGGGGTAGACTCCATCTTGTGTCGATGCCTCACCCTTGAGGTGGTTGAGCTTGTCCTAAATGATTCTCATAGCAGAGCATGTGAAGGTCATTTATCTGGGTTAGAAACGACCCAGAATATCTTGTGTGTTAGTTATTTATTTCCCACCATTTTCAAAGATTGTGTGGAAGCAGTGAAACACTGTCATCCGTGCCAACTTTACACTAAAAAAATGCAGTCACATCATGCTCCTCTTTTCCCCATCATCGTGGTAGGGCCCTTCACTAAGTGGGGGGTTGATTTCATGACGTGCAACTTGGTGTATGCTAGGGGGAACAAGTATATCATTTTATTTGTTGACCACTTTATGAAGTTGACAGAGGAAATGGCTACCTTTAAAGCCGATGGTGAGATGACATCATATTTCATTTTCAATCAGATCATTTCTAGGTTTAGTATTCCGAAGAATATTGTCATTGACCATAGCCAAAGCAAGATGATGACATAATTGACCACTATGCTTGGTTTTAGGCAAGACCACCCGTCTTCCTTTTACTCACAAGCGAATGGGAAAGTAGAAGCAGTCAATAAAACTTTGAAAACCATTCTCAAGCGAACGATAAATGCAAGTAGGTAAAATTAGCACATCATGTTGTATCCAACACTTTGGGAACACCAAACCAATGTTAAGACTTCCACAGGGTTTTCACCCTTCCAACTTGTTCATGGGGTGGAAGTAGTCACGCCTATTGAATGCGAGATACCATCCTTGAAAATTTCCATTCACGTACTTCCCGACACTACTAATATTGAAGAATGTTTTCTACATTTAGAGAATCTAGATGAGTAGTGCAGAGATGCACTCACAAAAATGAAGCACAAAAAAATCGAGTGAAAAACCAATACAACAAAGTCGTAAAACTTAGGATTTTCTCTGATGGAGAACTTGTCTTGGTTTGGGACTAGGATAACGAACCCCTGGGGGTAGGAAAATTTAAATCTATGTGGTTAGGCCTGTATGTTGTGTCAAAATTCCTTAAGAAGGGAGCGTGTGAGTTAATCAATTATGATGGTAATAAGATGCCAGAGCCCCGAAACATGATCTACTTGTAAAATTATTATGCCTAGGCACTTGCTTTTTCTTGTATTATACTTGTATAATTATGTAAACGACCATTAGTGGTTGGTGTTTCTTATGTAGTATGGTGTTATTACAGATGTCTTTCGAGTGGTTTGTAGGGTTCACTGATGGCGCCAACCGTCACACTTGCAATCTGGATTCAGTTGCTTGGGTCATTTATGCACCCATAGGACAACTGATTCCCTCAGGAGGAGCTTGCTTGGATCCTGCAACTAACAATGTAGCTGATTATAGTGCAGTCATTGAGCTTCTTTGGGATGATATTTCGCATGGTATCACTTTCCTAGAATCCACACTCGAATCCCAGTTGTTATAACTGATTTTACCACACATGGTTGATCACACATTTATGTCCTTCCCTGTCCCTCTGTAGACTCTTTGGACCCCATGGACAAATATTATATTTTGATGTTTCCAAGTTCATCCCTAAAAACACCTATTTATTGTTGTACGTGACTTTTAATCCCATACTCGCTTATATATGTGGATATTGACCTCAAACCCACGTACATCGAGATGTTTGCATAAATCCAAATCTTTTTGGAGTTTTCCTTGATGTGCATCCGAACAACTTGACTCTTGTCCTTCCATATGCCTCAAGATCACTCGTATTTGATCCTTAATTACCCCTTTGGAGGGCTATATAAGGCACCCCTTGGATACATTGAAGGAGAGGAATTGAAGAGCAAGAAAACTATAGTCCATTGTTGCCATAGCTTGCATATACTTGAGTCTACATCCCTTTGTCCCTTTGGAGCACTTTGTGTTCTTCCCAAGCTTGCCTTTGATTGTGAGCTTTCTATCGAGAGATGGAGGATTGAGGTGGTGGAGGCCCAAGTGGGGGACTCATTTTCTCCGATTCGCAGATGTGCCGATAGAGATTGTCACTAATGTAATCTCTGATTTGATTAATAGAAATATCTTTTCCTATCCAATGATGTGCATTTAAATGAATATTGAATCCATGGATGTGTTTAATTGCTTATACATTATTAATTATATATACTAGAGTAGATATAACACCATGTTTTATAGCATGCTTGTCTTGTTTACCGTTGTTGAGAGTGAATTGCTAAAGCAAGCGGGATTGGAAAAAGCTCAATGAGTATCTACTTCAACTATCCGGAATAAAGTAATGATTCAAACTCCTTTAGTGTTAGATATTTAGTTTCTCTTTCACATTGGGAAATGATTGATTAATGCGGTTTCTCTATTTGTTACAGAGAGAAACTTCCTATGGCTTGGGGTGTACCACAAGAGTAGTACCACCACGACCTTGAGCAAGAGCTTCATACTCCTCTTGAAATTGTTCAGGTACACAGGGTACTCCCAAAAGATCAAACACCTTCAACAATCGCTTCACACAAATAGATCACAGATCAACACACCGATGTTTGTCACGTGGTTAAAACCCTCGATTGGTCTATGATCTCTATTTAAAGAGCATAGAGGGTCCTTGGCTAGTTGATCGATTATGAGAAGATCATATGTAACTTTCTTTCTTTTGCATAATAAATTCTTCCAAGTAGCTATTTGGTGGGGGCCGTGGACTGTTTCCCTCTCGAGGGTTTTAACCACGTGACAAACATCAGTGTGTTGATCTGTGATCTATTTGTGTGAAGCAGTTGCTGAAGGTGTTCGGTCTTTTGGGAGTACTCGAACATGGTATCAGAGCTTTTATGAAGAACCGCTTTCGGTTTTGATCAAGATCTGGAACCGGTGTTGCCGAAACTTTGAAAGGGTTTCTGGTTCTGGATTTTCTGTGCATTTGTGGCCTATGGAAGTTGTTCCATTGCGTTTCAAGCGCCGTTTTCATTGGGAAACAATTTTCGTTTCACCAAAAACTATTTTTGTTTGCTCCAGAAACACCAATTTCGGCAAATCTGAAGGTATAAAGTTACAGTGACGGATTTGTTTTATTTTTTTTAAATCTCTCATATTTTATCAGTCTTATTATTAAATCTTTTTTGTTTTAGTCTCTGACTGTTGAGTTCCCTGGCTACGTATGCTCTTTGCCGTGCACCTTGCGCGATCGCAGCGAATCAAAAACAGTGAGGAAAAGTTTTTTTTCTTGTCTTCTCGGCTATGAATGTTCTTTGCCGTGCACCTTGTGCGATCACGACAAATCAGAAACAATGAGAAAACTTGAAAACGTAGACTTTCCGGGTAAGCTAACCAAGATCTAACCCCATTGTGTGAATTTTTTTTTTTTTCATTTTTTTTGTGATTTGCAGGAGAAAAATGCAAGCACGGAAAACGAGAGAGAAGAGTAAAAAAAAAAAGCCCCCTTCCTCTTTTCATACTAATACGTACATTTTAAACTTAGCTCACTTGGTCCAAAGTTGCTTTGCTCCTTGATAATTCTTGAGTTCAAGTCTTATCAAGCTACTTTTTAGTGCATGCAATTTCTATTTTCAAGTTACTTTATTGTAAAAGTGCATCTCACATAAATAAAATAAAATAAAAAAAGTGAGTCACTTAAGTTTTTTAATTTATTGCCGCACTATTTAAAAGTAACATTATTGTAAAAGTGAACCTCACTTATTCTACAAAAGTGATTCACTTCAAAGCAACTTTATTGTAAAAGTGATTATCAAAGGTTGATCTTGGGAAGATGGGGCTTCTTTTTTTTTAGTTGGTTAAGTTAATATCTAACACGTCACTATTGGGGACATCTTCAACTTTTTCTTTGATCAAGCATAACTTCATCATCCAGAATCAGTTTTCAGTGCCGTTTTTTTTTAAACCGCATATTTTTTCGAGCTCTTTGCAACTAGATAGTTAGTTTCTATTTTTTCAGCCATTATTTTATAGTATGGCCGCCCCTTGTGATATTATACTTACAAGTTTTAACTATTTCTCATGGAAATCTCGTATGGAAGATGTTCTACGAAGTAGGGGACTTTTCAGGATAATCTCATGGAAAGAAACAGAACCCACTGATGATGATAAGAAAATTAAATGGAAAAATAGATGTGATGAAGCTCATGGATTGATTGGAATGTCAATCTTTATTGATTTGCGTTTCCACATATATGAAATTGATGAACCTGATAAAGCTTGGGAAAAGTTGGAATATGTGTTTGGTAAACACAATAAAATTCGAGGTCATCAACTTGAGAATGAGTTGATTTCTTTGAATCCAATTGATTTTTCATGCATTCAAGACTATTTATCTAAGTATAAAATTCTTAGATTATTATGTGCAGAATGCAAGATTAAGAAAGAAGACAAACAATGTATTTATCATATTCTTTCCAAACTTGGACCTGCATATTTTGTTTTTGTATCTACATTCTACTCCATGAAAGAATCCTTGACGACAACTAGCTATCAAGAGCCTAGGCTTGAATCCTTTTGTGATTCCTTAACTAGAGAGCAAGATAAGCTCATTCATCTTGGAATCATTAACAATGCAGATACATATAGGAAAGCCTTATTTCCCCAACAAAAAGAAAAGTCCAAGCCTCCTAAAAAATATAATTTTCGCAATAATAAGTAAAAAAAAAGGGTCCCAAACCTTCTCAGTCAACTCCCTCTTTAAAAAATGACAAAGGATCCAAGCAAAAAGGAAAGAAGACTGAGCGTCATAGCAATTTTTGTGGGAAAGATAATCATGATGAATCTAAGTGTTTTAAGAAGATGGCAGCCTTGGAAGCAACAATGAAGAAGCACCACATTAGCCTAGATTCATCTTCAGAATCTACCTCTCATGGACATGCACTTTGTGCTTCTGGTTACTCTTATACTGCATCTTCTTCTTCTACTTCAATTGAATGGCTCATTGATTCTGGAGCATCTTATCATATGGCTAAGGATAAATCCATCTTTTCTACTATGCATGAATGTAACACCAAACAAATATTTGTTGGTGATGATAGATCTCTAAGTGTTGTAGGATCTGGAACAGTTCCAGTAGAAAATGATCATTTCAGTGATGTACTATGTGTTCCAAAAATTTCTTGCAATTTGTTATCAGTCTATAAAATTACTCATTCAGGTGAAGGTAAAACTGTGACGTTTACACCTCACCAAGTTGTAATCAAGGATTTTAAAAATCCTCAAAATGTCCTTGCTACTGGAACTGTTGATGATATTACCAGGTTGTACAAATTTAACAACTTTGGTTCATCACCTTTTCCTTCAGTTTTTGTTGCTCATAGTGATAACTTGAGCAAACTTTGGCATGAGCGATTTGGTCACTTAAATTATCGCTCATTGCAACAACTATGTAAAGACAATATGGTGACTGGTCTTCTGCTGGTATCTTGCAAGGATGGTGTTTGTTCTGGTTGTTTACTCGAAAAACATCATCGGGACAATTTTGACAAACGTGCCTCTTGGCATGCCTCGGTTCCCTTGGAGCTCGTGCATAGTGACTTGTGTGGCCCTCTTCCATCTGCTTCCTTTTCTAGTTTCAAATATTTCTTAACTTTCATTGATGACTACTCCAGACGCACTTGGGTTTACTTCATAAAACTTAAGAGCAAAGTATTTAACATGTTCTTGGCCTACAAGGCCCTTGTTGAAAAATAATTTGGTCATAAAATTATTAAGTTAAGATCTGAAAATGGAGGAGAATATGTTAACAACAAGTTCACTAATTTTTGCACTGAACAAGGAATCCAACAACAACACACTGTTCCATATACACTACAACAAAATGGTGTAGCTAAACGGAAGAACCACACTTTAAAAGAAATGGCTAATTGTATGATCCAATCTAAGGGACTAAGTCTTCAATATTGGGCTGAGGCCATAAATTGTGCAAATTACATAGTTAATCACACACCCACTAAAGTTTTACAAGGTATAACACTGGAATAAGCATGGAGTAAAATTAAACTAGATTTAAGTCACTTTCGTGTGTTTGGTTGTGAAGCATGGGCTCACATTCTGGATGAAAAATGGAAAGCATTGCAGCCTAAAAGTGAAAAGTGCATATTTGTTGAATATTCTGAAGATGTAAAAGGTTATAGACTTCTTCAACCCCATTCACATGATATCATCATTAGAAGAGATGTTAAATTTGATGAAAATCTCTTGGCCTTCGAGTCTAACTTGGTGGGTGTGCCATCTTTGGCCTGCAATCCTGATTCGGTGATTGTGTCTTCTTCTTCTTCTTCCAAATTCCTTGATAGGTTTCCAACTCTAGTTTCTAATGATGACAGTGAGGATGAAAATCCACCTTCGCTTGCTCATGTTCCTCCAATTGCACCAGCACCAATACTTCCTCGATGGGTCCGTTCAACATGTGAAGCAGCTGGTGATCTTGCCGATGATCCTAGAGATCAACGTCGAACACATTCTCAGTTTCAGCGAGCCTCTTCTCTTTTGGCTCAAGTTTCCGAGAATCATGATCCAAAAACTTTTGCAGAAGCTTCAGGAAATCCAGATTGGGATGCAGCTATGGATGAAGAATATTGTTCCTTAATGGTGAACGATACTTGGGATCTTGTTCCTCTTCCAAAAGGAATAAAACTTGTCAGATGTAAATGGGTCTACAGAACTAAGTATGCATCATATGGAAGTGTTGAAAGACTTAAGGAAAGGTTAGTTACCAAAGGTTTTTACCAAGTTGAAGGGATTGACTACAATAAAACCTTTGTCCCTGTAGAAAAAATGAACTCCATTCGCCTTGTTCTTTCCCTTGTAGCCTTACATAACTAGGAAGTCCACCAAATGGATGTCAAGTCTATTTTCTTACATGGTGATTTACATGAGGAAATTTACATGGAACAGCCTCCTGGATATGTTCAGAATAACTATAGCCTTGTTTGTCTCCTTAAGAAATCCTTATATGGCCTTAAGCAAGCTCCTAGAGCTTGGTATGCCAAAATGGATAGCTTTCTCCTTGACACTGGTTTTTCTAGATGCCATTCTGACCCAAATGTCTATACCAAGAAAGTAGGAAACCATCTCATCATACTTGTTATTTATGTTGATGATGTTATCCTTACTACTAGTGACCCTAAACTTATAACCCATGTGAAATCCAGTCTTAAGCAAAATTTTGAAATGTCAGACTTAGGACATTTGCATTATTTTCTTGGTCTCCAAGTCTTGCAAACCAAATAAGAAATCTTTCTTTCCCAGTCTAAGTATGCTTTTGACCTTCTTCGTTGCTTCCACATGGAAGATTTTAAACCAGCCCCTTCTCCCTTCCAGTATGGAGTTAAAATTTCTGCCACTTGTACTTCCGCTGAAGTAGATGCCACGTTGTATCGTCAGCTTGTTGGTAGTATTTTATACTTGACTCATTCCCATCCTGACCTTTCCTTTGTCGTTGGCCGTGTTGCCCGTTATATGCAAACTCCTCATGAAATTCACTCGAAAGCAGCAAAAATAATACTTCGATATATTCGAGGTACAATTCAGTTTGGGATTCATTACAGTACAGGGGGAAAACCTTTGTTGGTTGGTTTCACTAATTTAGATTGGGCCGGTGATGCTGATGATCGAAATTCTACTGCAGGTTATGTTTTCAGTCTGATATCTGGACCTGTCACTTGGGCTTGTAAGAAACAACAAGCTCTTGCTCTTTCTTCAGCAGAAGCAAAATATCGAGCCACAGTTAATGCCAGTCATGAAGCTTTATGGATTTGACAGATCCTATCAAAGTTTGGATTCGAGCAACAGCAGCCTACTCCACTTTGGTGCGACAATCAAAGTGCCATCAAGCTTGCCAAAGATCCAGTTCTACATCAGCGCAGCAAACACATTGAGCTACACATGCACTTCATCAGAAATCTTGTTCATGATAGTGTTATTGAAGTTCTCTATTTCCCTACAGATGATCAAGTTGTAGACATCTTCACCAAGTCTCTTACAGAAGCAAAGTTTTCTAAACTCCAGTCTATGTTAGGAGTTCAGGAATGTGTCCTTAAGGGGGGATAGGCTCTAATTCCTCCTTCCTTCTCCTAATAGTGTCACTTTTGTAAATCCTTCAATCTTATCCCAAGTTGTTCTTAAAGGGGGATGTTAGGATATTTAGACACTTAGGAGTTAGTTAAGATCAACTTGTGTAATATATCCGTTAGGTAAAAGTGTGTTTCTTTAGTATGCATTAGTATTCATTTGTAAATATTTTGATCCGACGGTCATGATATCTTCTATCATAGAGTGATCCGACGGTTCAACTTCTCTTAGATCATACCTACCATTGATCCATGGCTTAACACCTGATTGGTCTATGATCTCTATTTAAGGACCATAGAGGGTCCTTGGCTAGTTGATCGATTATGAGAAGCTCATATGTAACTTTCTTTCTTTTGCATAATAAATTGCTCCAAGTAGCTATTTGGCTGGGGCCGTGGACTGTTTCCCTCTCGAGGGTTTTAACCACGTGACAAACATAGGTGTGTTGATCTGTGATCTATTTGTGTAAAGCAGTTGCTGAAGGTGTTCGGTCTTTTGGGAGTACCCTGTGTACCTGAACATAAATTTATGCTGGAATTTTTCCCCTGGACTCCCCTTGTATATGCCAAGTTGTAATTGCATTATCATGAGTTTTTCTTGCCTTATTGAGCCTTATGTCTCCTTCCCTGACTTCGATTATCAGCCATATAGCACGAGCTTGTCTCATTTCTAGCCAAGAAGAGCCTTTTTACATATCTTTTGCAGCTTGATACCCCATTTTTTATCGGGAGGGGACCTGCCCTTGAGTGTCATTATCCTGCACATGTTGTCCTTGCATCGAGCATATGTATGTTCCACTGCTTGGAACTAGCTTGTTTGACCCCTGAAACTCGTCTCCTCCTAGATTTGTAACTATAAAGAACTTTTATTCTTTTTCAATCTTTTCAAAATGTCTAAAAAAGACCAAAAAAATAAAAAAAACCAAAAATTCAGACAGGAAAAGATGTTATCTTTGGTAGAAGTCAAGTCGTGTCGCCTTCGAACAGAGCACTGTATATCACATCCATTGGTTGGGTTAGTAGTTTGACTTTAGGAGTTGTACAAGTTTCTTTGAGTTTATCTCCACCGACCAGTTAAGCTTCCAGTCCTTATGGAGTCTCTATTGATGCCTCTTGTGTCGTAGAGATGTCCCAGTTTTGCATATAGAGTCTATATTGCCTACATTCAGTCACCATTTTCCTTTATTCTCTTGTTCGAAGGAATTTGAAGCCCGAGTCGGCCATTCCTTAGTTGTCTTAACTTTGCATGTCGAGTCCTTCTAGATTATACAACGTTGCTGAGTACCTTGTGTTGGTTGATGGGGGATGCCTTAATTCCCTCCTTCTAGCGGATTCCATCCCATCGACTTCAGATCATTTATTCTGGGATAGGAGTCTAGAGTCATTTGAGTGCCTTGAGACTTATAGTCATCAGTGGTAGGTTCTCTCACCATCGATGGTTTTGGGAATACATCATTGTCCCCTGATCGATGGATTCTTCCAATTGTTCGACCTCAACACATCTATTCACACTTGTTAGATTGCACTCTAGTACCTTGATTCCCATTTTCATTATCGATGGGTGATCTCGCGTCTGTTAACGGTATACATCAATGACTGGTAATCAGATGATGGACTACTATGTTCGACCTCAACACCTCTATTCACATAGTAGGACATGTACTCATAACAGTTTGTGTAGAAGAATTTCCAGATTGGTGGCATTCCATATATGCTACCTCTTTGATTGTGCCAGTGTTCATGAGATTTCAGCTCTCATGATTTGATTCCAGTGTATGCCAGATATATTCAGCTGTTATGGAGATCTTGATCCATTGTATATCTTCAGCTTTTATTGAGATCTTGATCCATTGTGTATCTTCATCATGAGGATTTTGATCTATTATATATTGTGCATGGTGATGAACACACATGTCACATTTTGTATATCATGCCTATTCATGGCCATTGTACTCTTATGTATTCGAGACTGCTATATGTATTTTCAGTCATATGCATATATTGATTATTGTACTATACTAATGGATGGATGGTTCTTCCACCTGGTTCTTCATCACTCTACTTCTGGGATGGATTTATAATGTATTTCGGCCATCATGTTACCCCTTTGACCTCACACATTAGGGGGCATCTGTTATAGCTAATTTTACCACACATGGTTGATCACACATTTATGGTCTTCCCTGTCCCTCTACATTCTCTTTGGACCCCATGGACCAATATTATATCTGATGTTTCCAACTTCATCCCTAAAAACACCTATTTATTGTTGTATGCGACTTTTAATCCCATACTTGCGTATATACGTGGATATTAACCTCAAACCCATGTACATAAGGATGTGTGCATAAATCCAAATATTTTTGGAGTTTTCTTTGATGTGTGTCTGAACAAATTGAATCTTGGCCTTCCACATGCCTCGAGATCACTCGAATTTGACCCTCCATTACCCCTTTGGAGTGCTATATAAGGAACCCCTTGGATACATTGAAGGAGAGGAATTGAAGAGCAAGAAAACTATAGTCCATTGTTGCCATAGCTTGCTTATACTTGAGTCTGCATCCCTTTGTCCCTTTGGAGCACTTTGTGTTCTTCCCAAGCTTGCATTTTCTTGTGAGCTTGCTATCGAGATATGGAGGATTGAGGTGGTGGAGGTCTAGGTGGGGGACTCAGTTTCTCCGGTTCGTAGACGTGCCGAGAGAGGTTGTCACTTATGTAATCTCTTATTTGATTAATAGAAATATCCTTTCCTGTCCAATGATGTGCATTTAAATGAATATTGAATCCTTGGATGTGTTTAATTGCTTATAAATTATTGATTATATATTCTAGAGTTGATCTAACACCATATTATATAGCATGCTTGTCTTGTTTATTGTTGTTGAGAGTGAATTGCTAAAGCAAGCGAGATTGGAAAAATCTCAATAGGGATCTACTTCAACCATCTGAAATAAGGTATGATTCAAGATCCCTTAGTGTTAGATGTTTAGTTTCTCTTTCACATTGGGAAGGGACTGATTTCTATGGTTTCTCTATCTGTTGTGGAACACACCAAGCCAAAGGAAGTTTATCTCTGTAACACCAACTAGTTGTCTCTTAGCTCAATGGGGTCTACCAAGTGAGACACCCTACTCTTTTACGTCAGTTTTTACGGATTAGGTTACTTGAAAGAAATTTTGAACATATTATATAAGTCACAATTCAAGAAATCAAAATACTATTACTAATGCATTTGCAAACTACATTCTAGATTGACATTTGTCACACACTTTGTAAAATTCATACACAGATACATAGATACACAAGTAAATAACCGATATATATATATATATATATATATATATATATGTATGTATGTATGTATGTATGTATGTATGTATGTATGTATGTATGTATGTATGTATGTATGTATGTATGTAAAGTGTAGGTCCATATACATCGAGTTCTGTTCTGAAGTTCCAGTAAATATGTGTATCAAAAATACAAATAGGATCAAAATCTGTCATATGCTAAGACTATGGATGCTCCTTAGCCTCATCGGCTGTAGCTTCCTCCACCACCTTTCAATAACATAGAACAACCTGGGTCACCCTTCAGAGAAGGCGTAACTAGGATGGAGGTACTCCTACGACATGCTCTTGCATGGACATCATAATTCTTTCCATCCTCAGTGTTGATACATCATGGTTCATCCTGGCTAGCTTCCCCTCCACAATATGAATCATAGATTCATCTCCAACACCGTACATTGGTTGAACGAAGGTCTCGAATGTCCATCTAGTTGGATAGGTCCAATATCTGCATATTATTAAAAAATGTATCAAACTCGAATTCATATGTATATAAAAAATTATGAACAAAAATTCATAAAAATTAAACATTCAAAAAGTAAAATACTTACCCATGTCTCCCCATGCTTCCCAAGAGGGAGAGCTAGCTCTGGATCACCACGGAGATATAAGCCTGCATATGGGAACTGCTCCAGAGAGAGAACCTGTCGGCTCCACCATGAATAAAAGTTATCATCATAATCGACCTAGAACTCACCACCACCCTGGAACATAATACATCCCCCCATTGTGTAATTCTAGGCTCGCGGAGAGGGGAGGGTGGAAGTGTAACAACGAGGCTTAGGGAAGGAACCCTCTTTAAGAACAATTCCTCTAGAATACTCGCATACCTGAAGTTTTTCTTCTTTCCTACCTTACAGTAGGAAAACTGCCTCTTCATGATTGGGACTAATACTGAACACTAGTCATACATCACTCCTCGTAACCAATCCAATGCTATGTGCATGTTGGTTCATGTAGCCAAGTGTAAAGCAGATGACCCTGCCACTCTAACAATAGTTCTCACAAGGAGTTTTAATGGGAAACTAGTGATTTGTGAGATCGAGATTTGGGTCCCCAATTTCTGAGTGCTAGGTACACAATAGAAAGCAGATGCCCCTGCCACTCTAACAATAGTTCTCACAAGGAGTTTTAATGGGAAACTAGTGATTTGTGAGATCGAGATTTGGGTCCCCAATTTCTGAGTGCTAGGTACACAATAGGTGTTGACGTAATCTTGTACACTGAGAGGGTCACCCCCTCGACTGGTACCACCCATGTTCACAGGTTCCCCTCGATGAGACAAACTCGTGATCAAATAGTTGTCCTCTGCGGTAAGCTCCAAGGTTTCTCCTTGGAGGTAAAACATGCCAAGTTCATGTTCCTATAAATGCACCAATGCCTCTAGTAGCCAAACTTGTACTCTCATGTTTGATGTGCAGTAGAATTTGAGCAATCTACACCTCCATAGAGAATGTAATGTCATGGGATCCCCCATAGCAACCCGGTCCATGTCCTCATTCTCTCTTTCATGCCACTCTAGCACCATTTTAACCTTCCCAATCAACAAATTCACCATTAGATTTTCCAAAAATACCATCTGCATAGAACTCACGACTGTCCAGCGAGGACAGCGTGAGCCACTCACGGGTTTCTCACTGTAAACCCACGATTATATCATGAAATCATGACTTATAACGAGCTACCCATGATTACTGCGCAGTTCCCTTAGGGTAGGATGAAAACTTAAATAAAGCATGAATTTTAATAATAAAAAGCATGAAAATGAAGAGGAGGGAGATATGAATTACTCACACCTTGCAGAATGAATATCCATCCACTGATTTGATCGCACCAATCGTTTGAAGTTGAGAGGTAATTTTTCCTAAATATGGTAAAAAAATAAATGTTATGTTTTTTTAATCTATTTCTATTATTTATAGTATTTTTTTTTTAATTTTTACCCACTTTTGTATAGTTGAAATTATTTTATGTCATATGAACTAATACTAATCGTTTTAACCTAGGTGTTACGGGTCATGGATGCATCAGAGTATGATTCCGTTGGATCTAGGCTAGGATTTGGTCCCCTTTGCAGGTTTTGCACTTATACCTTATCCCCTGATGAACTTTAGGATCTCTTTTTCATCCATGGAATGCGATGTATAACCACTTCCTATCTTTCAAACATCGTCGTTCTTCCATGGTTAGGACCTACCTCACATGGGTTACCCTAGTTAGACCATTTTCTTGTTATTCTTGTACCCATGCTGCATCTGTGTTGTTGGTTGTGGAGCTTGATCCTCTAGATCCATAGATGTTATTGATCAGCTGTGTTTGTACCCCATGTTTTCTATACACTCGTCTCAGTTGGGGGGTGTGGGGGCCAACGGGCCCCCGAAGGAAAATTTTGGGATGTGTGTTGGCCAATAGTTTTGTGGATCGTCGGTATTGGGTGAGCTGTAGTATTTTCCCATTGTATTTCTCCTATAAAAGAAAAACATTGTTTTATGACTGTGCATTGTATTGTGTTGTATCATTGTAAACAATCTCTATGATTGTGCGAGAGAAATTGTGAGAGTCTGAAGAGGAAGTGCAACAGGGTTGTTGCATGTTGTATCCCTTCATATTTCTGGATAATATAATATAAAGGGTTGACAATTTCTGTGTGGACGTAGCCCATGTTTGGGTGAACCACGTTATATCTGTGTCTCTCTTGTAATGTCTTTAATGTGTTTTGCATCTTGTTTAGATATTTAACTGTATAATTGTTATTGCTCTGCGGTCCTGTTTTCTAACATGTGCTAGGTTGCAGGGGCCTTTGTACTTGTTTTTCACACCAAAATGAGCCACATTTTGCATATTTTACTGATCTACCCTCGATTATAAGGCTCTCTCCCTATGGAGTTATCTAATCCCCGACCTAACTCCTTAAGTATGACTGGATAACCAAGTTACTTGTTCTTTCAGACTCATTAAAGTAATTGAAGGATCATCCACATCAGTGATAGTTTACCCATTTTTCAGACCATGTGGATTATTTATGAAAAATGAATACTCTATTTTCTTCGAAATATGGAAGAGTATCTCCAAGTATAGATTTATCTCTTTTCTGGGCCTATAGGACTAAATTTACGGAAAAGGAACCTATTTGAGATCACTTTTCTCTTTTTCTTGCTCTGGACCTAAACATGAAAAATATTCTGAGCATTCTTTATGGCATTGTCATGCTTGTTAAACCTTAGAGCAAAGCTTCACGTTTATTGTTGTTAGTACTATTCTCATAAATAAATGGAACTCTCCAAGTGATCTTTCCTTCCTTCACACTCGTTAAATTAAGACTATATGCTTGCTTTTAAAGGAGAGTGGGTTGGGTGATAGTTTACCCCTTTTTCGAAACTTTCTGACTAAGTATGCAAAATGTATAGGCTTAGTTCTTCCAAAGCTAAGAGAGTTCTCCTTCGAATTTTTTTATACTTTTTTGGACTCAAGAGACTAAATTTATGAAAAAGCACCCCCCTAGAGTCTTATTTGGAGTTTTCAGACTCAAAATCATGAAAGCACCAACAAGCATTCACTAATTCGGGCTCATAAAATCCATGGATTAGTGACATGTCGAGCACTATTCTCTCTTTTCTTCAAGCTTTCTCAAAAATGAAGAAAGACTCAAGTTTACTTTCTTGGACTCGTTAAAACTTAACAAGAAAGGAAAGGAAGAAATTCACTCTTTGGGTTGTAAGCTTGTTGGCAGCATGTCATCCTTGAACAAAGCACTAGTTTGAACCTCCCACTACTCATGTCTTAATTTTTTACTTTTCAGTTCAACTATCACTTCGAGTCATTACTCCTCCACTTGTCCTGAATACATGGGGAATCTATTCATGTCTCCTATAAGACACATAAGTCTAGTGTACCAATTGAAAGTATAAAGTTTCCTTGGGTCATCTATGTTTCATGCTCACTATTTAAGGATATTTACCCTCATGTTTGGTCATATTGATCCCTATCATTCCCATTTATGAGATCATCTTATGTATACCTTCCCTTATCCAGTCTATCGGTTACTCACGTGACCTGTTGAAGGATTCAGTGCATTCCTTCTCACACAATGGATT
Organism: Pseudotsuga menziesii; assembly: GCA_001517045.1. NCBI lineage: Eukaryota > Viridiplantae > Streptophyta > Pinopsida > Pinales > Pinaceae > Pseudotsuga > Pseudotsuga menziesii. The sequence goes on from LPNX010473962.1 coordinate 838,704, forward strand.
CTGATCAGTACCTCCTACAGAAGAAGACCTAGAGTTCCAAGGATAGTACCTTAGGATCCACTACTCACATTGGTGGACTCCTCTGCATTGGTTGTAAGTATAACTCTCTAACTAACACTCCGATGGCATCCTTCCATGTTCGAATTCAACTCATATATTCACATGGTAGGATTCGTACTAATTTTTATGAATTTGGACGAAGTCCTTGGGTTACAACCTATATAACCTAAGTTGTCCAAGATTGGGCTATGCTCTGTGACACTATTTCTGGCTATTGAAGATTCATCATTTTACTATTGTGGCTTTGATCCACCGTTGTAAAACATACGTGGCCATGTTCCCCGTACTATATGATGTAAATGAATCTTGTAAAGGAGCTAGTGTTCCAGTTTATTGAACATAAAGAAAAATGAAAAGATTATAATTTCATATAAGAACAAATAGCAATACATTCCATAATTAATAACAACAAGAACATGTGCAAAGACAGTGCAAAGACACACATATACATACATATATACATACATACATACATACATACATACATATATATGCTCTTTCATTTCGTTCAAACATAAATCCAGATTAGTGGTACCAGAGCCTTCTTCTCGTGTGGTTTCTTAGCGCATGTCCCCGACGAAATATGAATATCGACAGTTGGGTTTGAACTAGTTGAGATTGGGAAAAATACCTCTCATCATCCCAAGAAGCCTCACATGGTGGGAGAAGAAAATATAGATGACAGAGCAGGAGATCTTATTAAATAGTTTCTAGAGGAATGCTTCGCGTGACAAAGGAACAAGATGATGGATAACTTCTCCTAGATCCTTCGAAGAATGCTGATGGTGGCAGATGCACCTTCAACAAGCAATCATTTCGGGGGTGTGAATTCCTTCAAGGTACAAGATAACTTTGACATCCCTTTATTTGAAGGAAAGATAGATGCAGATGCATTGGAAAAATGGTTTAGTCTGTTAGAGGGCTACATCTTTGTTCAATTTTTTTTTGACAATTAAAAGATCACCTTCGTGCTCCTTAAGTCCCTCCCCCATATCAAAGACTTGTGGGACGGGTACTATGAGAGGCATGCAAGGGATGAATGTAAAATATTCAATATAAAACCCACTTGGGAATATTTTGTTGATGCCATCAAAGAGCGATTCTACCCTGTAGGAAACTATGATGACTAATACACCCGGTGGATGACATTGTGCCAGGAAATAGATAAAATAGTGTTGGAGTATACCAATATATTCCATACCTTGTGCTTAAATTTGGGTATTAGAGATTCCAAATGACACTTGGTTCTAAAGTACCGCAGTATCCTGTACAGGTACATTCAGTCGAAGATGGATTTCCTAGACATATGCCTGCTAGGAGCAGCTTATCGATATCCTGTTAAGATCAAACCAGATTTTAAGCAAAAGAATAAGTGATATTTTGGGTTTGCAAATCAGCAGCAGAAGCTGAGAAAAAGTGGCCATAATTCACAACCCAATGGAAAGAGCAAGGATGAACAAAGTCTTGACAACCTGTCCAAGTTGTAGGAAAAGAAGGGTAATGGGAAATCAAATCAGGACATCGAAAAGTGGTGTGATTTCCATTAAATCCCATGGAATAACATTGATGAATGCCTCCCAAAACAATCATTGTTGGTGGAGACAAAATATCTAGATATAGAATCTGACTCATACATTGATGTAGAGAAAGAACGGGGAAATCATATCATTGATGCAGAACCTAGATCCACCATCACAACTACAAAGATCCAACCAGAAGAGTCATATGTTCTAGATGAATGGGAGCCCCTCTTCCATTCGTAACTATGGGTGCAAGGGACTCCTCTACATTTCATTGTTGATAGTGGTAGTAATAAGAACCTTATCTCAGTTGAGGTCATCAAAATATTGAATCTTCTGATGGTTCCACATCCCCAAAGTTGCAACATTGGTTGGTTGATCTAGGGACGAGACATCCGTCTCAGTCAATAATGACGCCTATATTGTGGAATCAAGCCCTTTAAATATGAGGTAATGTGTGATGTTGCTCCACTTGAAGTTTGTGATGTTATTTTAGGACAACCATATATGTGGAAACACCATGCTATGTATGAGTCTAGACCTCATTGCATTATTATTACTTTGGGAAAGAACACTACATGATACCAGAGACACTTCCTTCTACTGCAATGTCTCTCATCACAACGAAGCAGTGCAGTAAGTTAATCTTCCAGACATGGAAATTTAGACTCTTCATGGATCGTTCTGAGGGTGAATGAAAGATCACAAAAACATATACCACCTCCATACAGAACCCCTCTATGCATAAAAAACACGTGGAAAATATTGTGGAAGCATACAAAGACATATTCACCACACCTATCACTGATTTCCTTAGTCGAAATCTGGTAGCAGCATTAACCACAGTGCTCAACTCTTGTGGCCATGATACCTCTAGGTGGCCTCAACTATATGACAGTGATAATGAGTTCACTCCCATATACCAAGCCTTATGTGCAGGTACACTAGTGGGAGACTTTCATCTTCAAGAAGGATTTCTATGCCCCTTGGGCCATATACATGTTCCTTCAAGAGAGCATGCGAAGATGATTTTGGAATCACATTATAGTCGAGTGGAAGGTCACTTTGGCATTGAGAAGACAATAGTGGTCTTGCAAAAATATTTTTATTGGTCCAACTTCGACAAGATGTCGATCGATACATCAGATCCGGCATTTCCTACGCCATCGCGAAACCACCCATCAAAATGAAGGGATTGTACACCCCCCTTCCCACTCCGAATGGGCCATGGGAATCCATATCCATGGATTACATGTCAGGACTACCTTCAACTGGGCATGGTAATGACTGTGTGTTTTTGGTCATGGACCATTTCTCTAAGATGGCCATTCTGATAGCTTGCAAGAACAACATCTCTTTTGAAGCCACCACTAATCTCTTCTTCGAGCATGTTTGGATTCAATTTTGGATTCCAAGAACTATCATTTCTGATCGGGACTACAGGTTCTTGAGCACTTGTTGGTCTAGTCTATGGTCATTAATGGATACCAATCTCACCAAATCGACCTCCCTCCACCCCAATACCTATGGACAAACATAGGTAGTCAACCAGATGATTGCGCATATTTTGAGAATGTATAATTCTAAACATCCACGCACATAGGATGAGATACTTCCTTATGTTCAACATAGCTATAACAAATCTCTTCAAATCTCTATGGGTCACAACTATTTTTAGGTGTGTCTGGGTTTCCAACCGTTGGCTCCAATTGATGTAGCTCTTCCCCTTGCATCCACACAGGAGATCTCTTCCCATGCTCAGGATGAGGATGATAAGGCCACCATATTTGTTGAATGGATCTAACACATCTTCTAATAGGTCCATGACATTTTGAAAAAGGCCAAATACTAAGTACAAGTAGTGACATGACCAACATCGAGTCTACACAAGTCCCAGGTGCGGGATAAGTTTTGGTTGCATTTATAGAAAGAGAGGCTCAAAATACCTCATCGCAAGATTCATCCAATTCAATATGGGCCATACACCATCACCAAGGAAGTTGGTGGAAATTCCTTTGAATTAAACAATACTCCATTCCTTGGCATGCGTCTAGTATTCAATGTAGAGATCCTTCGACCATATTTTGCACCATTGTTGGACACCTCGGAGGTGGAAAAACAATTGACACCAATAAAGCTTAATCCTAACTGCATGGAATAAGAAACCATTGATAATATCATGGACACACAGGTTAAGGGAACCCTCCAGCAAAATATCCAACTATATCGAGTTGTCAAAGCAAGGCAACTCCTCCACCAAGGAAAGTGGCTCACCATGAGTTAAGTTCAACAAAAGTTTCCCCATTTGATGGGGGCACTCAACATAATGGATACCATTGCTTCCTAAGGGGGAGGACTGATCCATATGGGTATAGGTGTCCACCCACCTATTCCACTGGCTAAAAACTATTTTCCAATTTGGAAAATTTCTTGTAATTTTCTATAGTTTTTCATGTCCCAAACATTCAAGACTATTTTGAGGCCCTAAATTATGTTTTTTGGCGATTTGGAGGGCCAGGTGGTTTGTTATTGGTATTTATTTGGCCCCATTCAAAAGTGGTAAATATCATATTCCTTTCCAATGGGTTATTGAGCGCCCCAAATAGAGATCATATGCAAAAGTTATGACCCCTATAAGAAGTTGACTGTTCAACCAACCACCTTGGGGCCATAAACTTTATGTCGATTCATCTCCTAGGGTTAGGTTTAGGGGTTCTTCCTCTCCAAGGATTTATGATAAAAGGACCTTCGACCTCTTTTTGTATTCATCTTATCATCAGTGAGCGTAGCCGCCACATCTCTTCTCAGAGATACAACTACCACCATTCTAGTTGCTTTTGTTTTACATTTCATTATGTTTCATTCATTTAATAGAATATGAGTTTACAGTATCAACGCGTCTATTGCCATATATATGTGTATGTGAATATATATGTGCTCTTTCATTTCATTCTAATATAAATCTAGATCAAAGCCAATTTGGAAAATGTTAAGAAAAATATGAGCTTGTGAAGGGGGTTTGACTTGATTTTGTATAAAATAGAAAGCATCAACAACGAAACCTGAATCGTGCCTTTCATGGTGGATTGGTTTGACGGGTTTCAAAGGAAAAATAAAAATTTTCCTAAGCCATTAAGCATGAATGAAATTATGGATTGGTTAGAATGAAAGGTTGTCCCATTCTATAATCTTATTATATAATAATTTTAAAATAAAAAAAAATATAAAAATACTACATAAATAAACTTTTACAATGCAGTACAATCATTAATTTAGAGCCAACTATTCACACATGATACCATCGACACCATGACTCTTTTCACACATGATTTTCCAAATTATAATGTGTGAAATTGAAGTGTCAAGCCATTTGTCAACTAAAAAGGACATGTTAATGACATATTCCAACTTACACCAACTTGCATGATACTTGTTTTCGTTATCAACGTTAATACACCGTGCAAAGCCTAATGCAACAGAAGAAATAAAACAAGAAGTACACCATTACTTATTTGGTTCAAGGAAGTTACATGCTATGTTGGAAAGGGGAGAAAATAATTTTAGAAGAGTTATAGGTACTTGAAGAACAAATAGCTTTGTACACAATGAAAGATACAATCACTCTATTGAGACAAGAAGTCCACAAAATTGTAGTGATCATGACAAAAATAAAGGACAAGTTGGGAAAATCAATTACCAAGTCCAATCCTTATAAAGGAAGAGAAACTAGAACCAATCAACCAAAAGCCTCATCCCAAGTAAGTTTATCATCTAGGTTGTCTCATTTTTGGTTTTGTAAATGTTGATAACAATTTTTTTAAGGAGTGGTGCCTCTTAAAGCTGTGGCGTCTGTCATGGTCCTATGAGGAGTCACCCCCTATCTTTAATAATCCACTTGCATTAAAAACAACCAGAGTAGGTTCAAATCCCATTTCCTGTCATAATTTAAGCTTTATAGACCCTTTCTTCAACTGCACATATTGTATTTTCATGTATATCTTTACAACAAACATTCTTGCAAACAACCATCACAAATACATGCTCCAAGCATTCACTATTCCTATTGCACGATGTGTCCTATCTTTCAGCAATGGTTCAGATGCACAGAAAGATGATAATCATCAATTAGAAAAAGAAATATCGTTATGTGTAGGGCAACGAGTAATGCTATGTTTCAATTCATATATCCAATTAGGACTAATAAATGGTGTACTTGGAGTGGTCATGCAAATTGTATACACACTTGGATATAACACTCATAAGTTTCCAAACTACATTGTCATGGTATTTGATAAATACATTGGCCCTCCATGGGACCAATATCAACCAAAACACATACCAATTCTACCCATAAATCAATGTACCAATAGACAATTCCCCCTCAAGGTGGCTTGGGCATTGACTATCCATGAATCCCAAGGATTGATATTAACAAGGTCAACCATTGACATTGGTAACACTGAATGTCAAGGATTGACCTTCATGACAATGTCATTCATTATAACATTATAATGGATCTAAATTGCACAATCATTCTCCTTTGAATGATATGCAAAGATGAAAGACACTTCATGTGTCACATTTCGAAAAAATGAAGAGGCCGACCTTCATTCTCTATGTCTTTCACACTTAAAATTGCAACCTTCAATATTTACACTCCCCCTACCAAATGAAAATACCAATGTTGATTTCCAATATAATTAGAGTCAAACTTGATAACTTCCTAACCCTTTATTGTTTTACTCACATATGTATATTTTCTCGTATGTCAAATTAATATACATTTCATTTTACTTTCCATCAATAACACAGGTTTCTATTTATTACTTATTAGGACTTTCACTAGAGTTTTCATTTAAATTTCATCAACTACTATACCCTCCATAGAGTCACTAGACTTGCTTTCAACACAAACTTATATTATCTACAAACACAAGTTTCTCTCATTTTTGCAACATATTCTCTTATTTTTGCAACATATTGAAGTTCTCATCAGCATTTCATTTCTATGGGCTTCTGGGGCATGCTAGCTATTTTTATATAGATTTAGAAGCAGGCTTCAAGGGTATGCTAGCTATTTTTATATAGATGTAGAAGCATATTGAAGTCATAGGGGGGTTCAATCAATGAACCTATTCCATAACACAACCGTTCGTAGGATATTAAATAATATCCCTAATTTCACTAAATATTGGAAAATGCCTCCTAAATTTGTATTGTTGAACCTCCCTCCCAATATACCTTTCCAAAATTTAAGAAAACCCCTAGTTTTATTAGATATTGTAGGTATCCAATTTTATCAGCCCATTTTTAACACACCCTTTATATCATATTATCAAGTTGTAACAAACAAGAGCCTTATTGCATCTTAGTATAAGAAAACAAGACGTTGAATAAAATAGTAGTATAATGCTAATAGTGATCCCAACAATTGTAGGGGAAACTGATCAATTCGTAGTGTTGGATAGTGGAAGACACAAAAAATTAGTAACGGGGAAGGAAAAATGCGTAAAAGGAAACTCAATCAAGATATCAATGTAACAAAGAATGTAAAAGACAGATAGTCCAATAATCAGTGCAATGCTTAGAAAAAAAAGAGAATTCGTAGATGTTTCAAACCATAGATTTCCAATTTACCAATTTTATATCATGTAAATACAAATATAGCCACAAAGAGCTCAGGTTTTCTATAATCTTAATCATTAAACTCTATAATAATGTAAAATTGAAACCCTTTTGTGGATGGACTTCCGTACATTTCATTGTATTTTATTTATTGAGACAAGATGTGAACAAACACTTTATTTTCGCTAAGAAAAAGCAACAACAAATAAATAGTATTTATTCATGGAAAAAATGTATTTTTTTTTAAACATGTTTAGACAACTTGAAACAATCAATTGACCAAAAGTTGAGTCCTACTGAAATATTTCTTATCCATTGTGCTAACTTTCCTCTATCTTAATTGACCATCATGTATACAATCACTTTCTAAATTTAACTTTACTTAACATTACGTAAAAATCTATTAAACATAAATATTAAATATTTTAAAAACAATATCATTAAACAAATATAAAAAAATTCTATTTGGCACACACACACACACACACATATATAACAAGCTAATATATAATATAAAAAAAACTTAGTAATATGGGCTCCAGTCGATTCCTATAATGCTAGGGGAGCATGGGTATTAGTAGTCCGAACCAAAACCTTTCGTAGTTCATGCTTGTTCTTCAGGAATAGGCCATTGAGAGGATTCAATGAGGAATTCATTAAGGCACAACCTTGTGCAAGATATAGGAGGAATTGCTGGTAAGATAGATATTGAGGGAGCCCTCCAGATATATGAAGAAGAAGATATATATATATATATATATATATCCCACAATTTGAATGTTATTCCTTAACCCACCCAAATAAATATCCCCCAATATTTATATTACTATGTCAAATTAAAACCTCCCCTTGACCCCTTAATATGAGGCAATATATTTTTGAGGTTTTTAAGAGTATGCAAACCCCCAATATGAATGGATATGATATGATATTGCCTCACTAGTGAACCCCGTGCTTAAAGTAAATGATAAGTATAAGTCGTTGCTAAATATATATATTTTTTTGGATGGAGATTCAGGCCCACCACCCGTCTATTATTAATTCGCGAGGAATTGATATTTTGTTTAACGTCCCATGTTAATGTCATGACTCTTTTTTTAAGGAGTCGACCTTTAATGGAATCTAAGGCAATTTGAAAGCTGCCTTTTGATAGAATCTAACCCAAGCCAGGTGAGTTGTCCTATTTCTTTTAGGATATCATATTCAAGTCATCATATTATATTGTTGACACCCCCTCCCAATATACCTTTCCAAGTAATAAAACCCCTAGTTTTATTAGATATTGTAGGTATCCATTTTTATCAACCCATTTTTAACACATCATTTATATCATATTATCACTGTTGTAACAAATAAGATCCTTAATGCATCTTAGTATAAGAAAATAAGACGCGAAATAAAATAGTAGTATAATGCATCTTAGTATATATTGTATTGTTGAACCCCCCTTCCAATATATCTTTCTAATTAAGAAAATCCCTAGTTTTATTAGATATTGTAGCTATCCATTTTTATCAACCCATTTTTAACACACCCTTTATATAATATTATCAAGTTTTAACAAACAAGAGCCTTAATGCATCTTAGTATAAGGAAAAAAGAGGTTAAATAAAATAGTAATATAATGCTAATAGTGATCACAACTATTGTAGGAGAAGCTGATCAATTCATAGTGTTGGATAGTGGAAGACCCAACAAATTAGTAATGTGGAAGGAAAACTCATGAAAAAGAAACCTAGTCAAGATATCAATGTAACAAAGAATATAAAAGACTAACAATGCTTAGAAAATAAGAGAATTTGAAGATATTTTGAACACCGTAACTTTCCAATTTACCCATTTTATATCATGTAAATACAAATATAGCCAAGGGTTCAAATTTTCTATAATCTTAATCATTAAACTCTATAAATATGTAAAATTGAAACCCTTTAGTAGATGGACTTCCATACATTTCATTGTATTTATTTATTGAGACAAGATGTGAACAAACACTTGATTTTTGCTAAGAACAAACTACAACAAATACATAGTATCTGTTCATGAGAAAATGTATTATTTTTTTTAAACATGTTTAAAAAACTTGAAACAATTATTTTAGGAGAAGTTGAGTCCCAATGAAATATTTCTTATCCATTGTGCTAACTTTCCTCTATCTTAATAATTAAGACCATCATGTATACAATCATTTTCTAAATTTAACTTTACTTAACATTAAGTAAAACTCTATTTAACATATATATTAAATATTTTAAAAACAATATCATAAAACAAATATAAAAAACATTCTATTAGACATGCACACACATACTATATATATATATATATATATATATATATATATATATATAAACTTAGTAATATGGGGGGAGCATGGCTATTAGTAGTCTCAACCAAAACCTTTTTGTAGTTCATGTTCTTCAGGAATTGGTCACTTAGAGGATTCAATGAAGAATTCAATAAGGCATAACCTTGTCTGAGATATAGGAGGAATTGCTTGCAAAACAAATCTTGAGTGACGTCTCCAAATTGTGGGATTGATTCATACATATATATGAATCCATCCCACAATTTGAATGTTATTCCTTAGCCTACCCAAATAAAATATCTCTCAATATTAATATTACTATGTCAAATTAAAATATTTTTTTGACCCTATAATATAAGACAATATATTTTTGAGGTTTTTAAGAGTATTCAAACCTCCAAAATGAATAAACTTGATATAATATTACCTTACTAGTAAACCTTATACTTAAAGTAAATAATAAATATAAACCAATTATTTTCATAAGATTCACACCCACCACCCTTCTATTATTAAGTCGCCAGGAATTGATATTTTGTCCAACGTCCCATGTTAATGTCATTACTGTGACCAGTATGTATAATCAATGGAAGAACAATAGGATTCAAAGAGAGCAGCTTCCAGTTGTAACCAGTGATGGAAATGAGCAACCAGTGGATGCAGCAATACCCTATGATGAGCAACGGCGAAACGAGATCTTTATGAAAGACAGTATACCCTTATGGGTGGCCGGATTTGGGTATGTGGCCCTTGCTGCTATATCCATAGGCGTCCTCCCACAGATTTTTCATCCTGTGAAATGGTACTTTGTTTTGGTGGCCTACATAGTGGCACCCGTGTTGGGATTCTGCAACTCCTATGGATGTGGGCTCACAGATTGTAGCATGGTCACAACTTACGGGAAACTAGCGCTCTTCATCTTCGGAGTATGGGCAGGGAAGGTCCATGGCGGTGTACTGGCAGGTTTAGCTACTTGTGGAGTGATGATGTCAATAGTTGGTCCTGCTGCAGATTTGATGCAGGATTTCAAGACTGGATATCTGACCATGTCATCCCCAAGATCTATGTTTGTGAGTCAAGTGATCGGGACGGCCATGGGATGCATAATAGCACCCTGTACCTTCTGGCTATTCTACAAGGCCTTCGATGTGGGGAATCCAAATGGAGAATATCCGCCCCCCTATGCAGTGGTTTTCAGAAACATGGCAATCCTAGCTGTAGAAGGATTCGGTGCCCTTCCCAAGTACTGCCTGACTATCTGTTACTGTTTCTTCGCGGCAGCCATAGTGATCAATTTGATAAGAGACCGTGTACCCAAAAAAGTGTCACAGTATATTCCCCTGCCGATGGCCATGGCTATACCCTTCTACCTTGGAGGTTACTTTGGCATCGATATGTGCGTGGGGACGGCCATTAAATTCATTTGGGAGAAGGTGAACCGCAAAAATGCCGACGTAATGGTTCCTGCGGTGGCTTCTGGTCTCCTATGTGGAGATGGCATCTGGACTCTTCCTTCCTCGATTCTGGCTCTGGTCAAAGTGAATCCACCCATCTGCATGAAATTTCTGTCGAGCAGCGTGAACAGTAAAGTGAAAATATACACCTCAACCACCTTGCCTATGTGAAGAATGCCATCATATCTCTTTAGTGTTATATGTACATGTTATATGCTTATTGCTAATTTAACTAGCAATAAATATAGATTAATATGTTTTAGGGTATTTTATCTAATTTATTGTTTTTAAGATGTAGTACATTTTTTTCCAAATGGAAAGTTTATTGGGTGCATGATTTTACATGGTTTCAATGCAATGAAGGTCCACTTTTGAGGTGAAGAGATGGAGTCAATGGAATACATTTACAAGTTCATCTAATAGTTTTTTATTACCATGTTTTAATTTTTACATTCATTTAAATTTAATTTAATAGTTGTATCACTATCAGAGTTAACATAATAGTTATCCAATATAAGCGCCATTAGAGTTGAAGTTAGGCTAATAGTTGTACAATCATTGGAGTTAAGGTAATGATTGTTTCTAATAGTTAAGCTAATAGTTATCCAATATAATCGTGATTATAATTGAAGTTAAGCTAATAGTTGTAGAATCATTGGAGTTAGCTAATAGTTGTATCTAATAGTTAATTTAAAAAGTTTCATAGTTGTATAAGCTCATGGTTGTATCTAATAATCAAATAGTTGTATCTAATAATCCAATAGTTCTATTGAAGTTGAAACTTAATTTTTCAACTATCATAAACTATATTTATTAGATATTATCTAAGCTATTTTTTATTATTTTGAAATTGTTAATTATAAATTTTGAACAACTTCCATCTAATCAATCGGACAATATACTTGTCTCTTTTTCGTCTCTTTCTTGTCCATTGATAAAAAAAAACAAAGATTGTAATCCACCCCAAAATTCTAAGACATATAAGTTGATAGACGCAAAAATATATATAAGACAATGATCTAGTGATATATATATATATATATATATATATATATATATATATATATATGTTTATTGTTTTAAAGTTAGATTTATTATATTTGATCATTTAATATGTTTTTTTGTCTCATTATTTTTCATTTTTTGGTTGTGCATTTTTTTAATGTTTTTTTTAGATCTTTTGGAATCATAGTTGACATATTAAAAAGTGTAACAAGAAATGTGATTGTTAAAAATGAAATCTAACTAAGGCTAAAGAGAGGATGAGAAAAAGACTTGAGAGAACAAGAAGAAGTTGTAGCTCAACCCATTCATTAGTTCATCTAAGAGGAGAGTCTTTAGAGCATCTAGCTCAAGGAAATATTGACAATTCTTAATTTTTTATTTGACCATTGAAATTCACATCTATTTTATAATTCTTGAGGTTTCTTTTAGCCATTAAAATGCACATCTATTTTATAATTCTTGATGTGGATCAATTTAGATGTTTACTTGAAACCATTGAGCGATAAATCAAAGTAAAACTTTGATTCAAGCAATGTAAATAACAAACTTGATTCCTCATTTTCGAGGTCACAAAACAAATTATAGTCTACATTAATGTTGTTGGGCTAGGGATCCAGATAGTGTTTTCCAATTATTTCTTATTTGAAACTTCAATTATTTTTCTAGGGATTTTGAAATCCTTCTATACAAGGTGTGCATTTAAACCAATATAAGAATGGTCCAATGCCATTGAACACTAAAGCCAAAGTTCAGTGTATCTCTAAGGTTTCTTAATCCACCCAACTCTTGTTTACTGGTGACCTGTGACTGTTCGATGCCAAATCTATTATATTCACTTGAGAAAGGTATTTAAGTGGCCAAAACCAAGGATTATCACCAAATTGACTTCCATGGGTTCTGATTATAGTTGAGGAAAATAATTGTTGGCTGCTAGGACATGCCCTTAGTGCCCTTCACTATAATTGACTCTATTATATTGTAATGACCCTATTCAATTTTTTTTGGAAAAGATTGCAATTTGGGAAAATTAAAGCTTAACTAGTCATTACTATGGGGGTTTCGAATGACTCCAAATGATCTTAAATATGAAAGGAAATGGTTTGGTTAGTATTATTACATCCCAATATGACCTCTTGACATTTTGTATTTGACCTTAAGCTTCTGCAACTTTATTTGGGGCTGATGACAAAAAGAGCAAAGTTTCTAGGAAATTGTGGTTAAATTCCCCCTAGGGTGTAGGCCAAATTGGATTCCCAACTCGAGTATGACCTTGCCAAATTTGTGAATAGAGTATAGGGACCGATATCAGACATCAGGAGATGTCATTACACATGGTTATTATCTCTGCAAACTGGTTATAAAGTGCAACATTTGTATGACAATTTTTAGTGAAATTGCTCAGGGGGAAATAACATTACTAGCTCAATTTTTACTTATGAAAAGTACATGGAATAGTTTAGAGAGTGGAATGATAAATGGATTCCATATATAGAATATAAATTTATTCCCCAACAAAATTAACATCAGATAAATTCCTTAATACAAATCAAAATGGAATCCAAATACATGAAAACTAGTTAATCAAGAGCTTGGAAATGTGAGCATTTTGCACATGTATTTCTAATATTTCAACTTGTAGATCATAGGGAAATAATATTACAAATCAAAACATCATATATCCAATCTTGGGAATCAACTAGAATTAGGCAAGAGCAAGCACCACTCCAACAAGTGCACCATCACATGAGAGTATGGGGAATGGTGAAGTATGAATGAGAGAGAAGGGGGAGATAGATAAGTCTCGAACTGTATGAGCCTTAAACATACAACCAAGAAAATTCACTTAGATCCAAATGATAGGTTTAAATGTCCTCTCCATCAACTAACTTGGATAGGAATCCAACTCCCTTGAAATTCGTTCACAAGCAAGGAAAGTGAACACTGACCGTATAATGGAAAAGAAAAATCTCTCTAAAATGCGAAAGGAAAATAAAAAAATTATCAAAATCCATTATCCTTCCTCATGAAATCCTTTTATTAGCTTCATGAGGCCTCCTAAGGTTTAATTTCCCTCCATAGGCTTCCTCCCACTCATCTTAGTGGTGTAGTAACTCTTATGACACTTGTCCTCTTTCTCATGCTCCAATTCTTTCCCCAATTCAAATGGTTTCCTCTAACTCCCAAATGCGCCCTCTTGGTGGCTATTTTTATCCATGTCATGTCATATTTTTCATAATTTTGGGATCAAGTCTTAATTTGTCATATAATCTTTCATCATTAGGTGTCATAGAGTGCATGGAATCTCCCTCCAAGTGGCACACATTGTCTTCTTAGTCTCTTCCTTTTACATGGGAGTTACTCCCCTTCACTAATTCAAATTCCTTGGCTCATGATATGCTATTTTACACTGCATCACCCCTCAATAATGTTACATTCCTTGTGGATTTTAATTTGGATGAAGGTCATGCCAAGCGTGTGGGGGAATCTAGCTACCCAAGGACTCCATGAGCCTCCAAGTGTCTCCATGAACTAATGCCACCTTATTTTATTAACATTTATTATTTATGTGATCCAATTTAATGTTAATTCAGTAAAATAAGGTCTTTTTGGATATCATATCTCCCTTATTACAAAATTTTATGCCTCCACCTCAACTTAGGAAACTACTAGGTTGGTGAACCATTGTTTTCTAGTAGTATTATTTGGATGAGGACATGAGAGTGCTCCCCACCCAAGAATACTTGTCCTCAAGCAATTCCAAGTTTGGATGCTACAAAATTTGTTCATCTTCCCAAGTTTCTTCCTCACTAGGAAAATCCTTCCATTGTACCAAGTATTCCTTTATAGTTTTGCTCCTTAACTTCCTTTCCCTTGTCTTCACTATTCTTTCTGGAATGAGAATGAGTTGTACTTTGTCATCCAAGGAAGGTAATGTTTATGAAACTAAAATATGCTTCCGTGTCACCTTTTTAAGACATGAAACATGAAATACATTATGGATTTTACTTCCTTCTGGAAGGTCCAATTCATATGTCACTTCTCCAACTATTCAAACCACTTTGTAGGGACCATATTATAAAATATCCCTTAAGGAAATATGATAAGACGATGTATAAATTAGAAAGAGTTTAAATTCAATTCAAGAATGATGAAAACAATTGAACAATAAAGTTATTTACATAAAGTTATTTTTATTTGAACACGAAGCATTTTATTTAGATAGTGCTTATATGAAGTTATTATTTTTTAAGAAAAGAGCATTGATTGCAAGCATACCCAAAGATTGGATTATATGTTAATGTAACTTGTGTCAATGGATTTTATATTAAAATTTGTGCAATGGGTGTCATAGGTTGCATCAAATAGAGACTCACATTTAAGTCTAAATTATATGCATAAGACAACATGAAGATAATCATTTTGATCTTCTAAAGGATGCAATTTACTCTTTGTAATTTATACACCCTCTTATCATATTGCCTTAAGGAAGATTTTATTGTAACCAAACTTGAAAGTGTGGTTGCAATAAAATGTTCCTTAAGGCAATAATATAATATGGTGTATAAATTACAAAGAGTTAAATTCAATTAAAGAAGGATGAAAACAATTGAATAATCAATTTATTTACATTTAAAGTAATTTTTATTTCAAAGCGAAGCATTTTATTTCAATAATTTCACATCTTTTACACATGAGATATTTTTCAATCCTTGTTGGCTGGGATTCTTTCCTCTCCACTTTTGGGAAGAATACAACTCGGCTTGAAATAGGCCTCATTCACACCCTAAGTTGAACTTCGACATTTTAAAATACAATTTCAAATGCAATCTAAGATACAAACTAAACTGCTCCACAGGAGCTCACAAAACAACATATATCTTAGTTAGGGTTGTTGAGGCTAGGCTTCCAAATAATTCCCTCTAACCATAAAATATGAAACATAGTTTTTTTCTATAGGGTGCTTGAAAATCCTTCGTCGTTCAATGGTGAAGCATACCTGGAAAGAGGTTGAAACCCAAGGTGCACTGTTATGTTATCCCATAGAGGCTACTCACTCTGTGCTTAGGAGTCACATTCACTGTTCACAGGGACCCCTCTTCTCCCCCACTTGATGAAGGTAGCTTAGTGGAAAAAACTTAGGGAATATTTTTTATAGGTGGTTGTCGTGGGAAGCCGACAGTACCTAGGTAAGATTTCGATGGGTGCTGGTACCGACCCTAGTTCATCATCATTATAACTGATTTTGTTTCCTTTGCGGGATATTTAACCAAGTGGGTTCACAACCATTTGGAGCGAGAACCTTTAAGAGTCCCATTTACAATCGAGAGGAAGGACGTACGTCTTTAGGGAAATATTCTATCCACCCATGCGTAGATTTGGAATACACATTATCTTGCATACCCCTCATATTGTGAATTTTCTTCAGCATTCATAACATTTAATTTTGGTTCTTTAAAAACAAATCTCCTTACATATTTCATTTGTTTAAAATTTTCTAATTTGCTTATGTTTCATTGAAATAAAATGAAATTGAACAATGTAAAAGTCCCTTATTTGGTCAGAGAACTAAACAATTTCAAAATTCAATTAACTTATGCAGGGATAGATCCTGGCCAGCTATCACAGGATCATGCACCGTCTAATTTTTAAAGAGTATTTGGGAGCTTCAATGCTGTTGGAATGGTTGCAAATTGTTTAAGAGGGTTGGGTGATGCCATGCAATAAGAGTTCGGGAACCCGACCCCAAATCGGAAAATCAAAGAGCATGTTAGTAACATAATCAAGTTGTACTTTGAACAACAATCATTAATTACACAAGCTCAAATCCTACATGGATTGATAAAACACAAAAAATTGAAACGTGCCACAAAGTTGTTGGGTTTTAAGGATGTTAGAAATAAAAATGCATGTGAGAATGTAACAAAAAATATAACAACTGCACTATATGCATTTGGAAAGTCAAGAAAAAACTTATATCAGAGCTGCTCATAGGGAAATTACAACTGCTATTATGGCACGAAGCACCTCAAGAAAGCAAATGGTCACAACAATGTTAAAGAAGCTACACGTTTCAAGAAAAACACTGCACAAATACACTAAATTAATGGTAAAGATAGATGAAAATGATGAAGATGCTTGTTGGGATCTTATTTGCATAGAAGCATATCAAGGTAGGATGGAAGAGGGAATCAAAGAGAAGGTGATAGAGTATTGGGACAACCATTCTTGTGCTATACCAAATTGAAAACATGTCTCATGACAATGTTCTGGCAGAGGATTTTATAAGGAGCATTGCAAGCATGTTATGGAGATGGTAGGAGTTTCTTTGTTCGAGGAATTCAAAGAATCAAATCCCAGTGTTCAGTTCTCATTTAGCATGTTCAGTAAGTTGAAACCATGGTATATTAGGCCAAATACGATTTGAGGCACTTGTTGTTGTCAATACCACATTGAATTCCAATTATACTATGACACATTTGTGGATTTTTGCAAAAAAAACTGGGATGGTGAACCAGATCCTCACACAGTGCAGGATTTTATTTCTATGATACTATGCAATAGGAATAATGAAAATGTGTTTTTCATTAAAAGGTGTGTAGGTGGGAGAAGATGCCATCAATGTGGTGATTTGACATTGTTCCATAGGAAGTTTCCTACAATCCAACACACCCTGGATTGTCTGATATCACAGTTAAGTGGAAGAGATATGAGTATGTCTCTATGAATCCATCATCTTCTTCACCTATTCCATCTAAGAGGATCGACTTGCTCGAGGATGAGATTCCTATTTCAGAATTCATGGAGACGTTCCAAAGTCAGATTTACAAATACATTAAACACTCCCATAGGTCTAGGTGGAAAGCTTTAGAATTTAAGAATTCTCGTGAGGTTTTTGAGCCATGAACAATCTTATCGGTGGTAGAATTTATTGAGAATTACACATTTTCTCCTCAGAGAGAGATAAAAAGTGAGTATTATCACTCTGACCAGGTGTACATCTTCTTACATGTATTATATAGACATGTTCTGGTGAGCATTGATGGTAGGGATAACACTCCTCAGTCACACGATGTGATCAAGGAATACCATTTTTATGTCAGTGATGATTGTGAGCATGACAAATTGTTTGTTCAACACTACTTTGGGTTGATTTGTGATTCATTCAAAAATAATAGGGTGTCATTTACAGAACACTGGATTTGGTCAGATGGGTGTTCGAGGAAGTTCAAATCGGAACACTCCTTTTATTGGTTGAGTCGCCTTCACAAAGAGATAGGAATTCGACACACCTGGAGCTTTTTTGAAATAGGGCACGTAACTGGTGAACATGATGGAACATGTGCATGCGTGAAACGAGCACTTCGGAGGTACCAAATGAGCCATATTGCATCTCGACTCAAGTGCTCAGCAGAAGTAGTTGATTGGTGCACACAAAATTTGGGTCACCAAGGTCATGAACAAGGAAGGTCGGTGCATAGGTAGGAACTATATATATATATATATATATATATATATATATATATATATATATAACAACAAATTAATTGGAATTTAATAAATGTGTTTGTATTATATATATATATGATGTTTTTTATTCGATGAGGGTTTTTTTGGGGTGTTTCCCTTGGCGATGTGAATAGATCCATGCCATGGTATTGCGAGACCATACCTGGTACGAGAGAACTATATTCAGTTCGTAGTAAAGGCATGGGCGACATATTTTCCATTTAAACGATGAAGTATGCGTTTTTTTGTGAGTTTTGCATTGACTCCAATGGACTGGGGGTTGATCATTGCGTGAGCGATGCATATGTCAAACAATGGAAATATCTCCCTCTTAATGCAAAGGGGCCACATGGCATTTCCGATGTGGCAAGAGATGCACACTGATGAGGCAGTGGCTTCACTAGATCATGATCGGGTTTCTGATTTGGTTAAGCAAGGTACATGCTTTGATTAATGGATTCGTTATGTCATTCACACATTCAAGTTTCAAAGAGTTTATTGAATGTTTAAACTTCTAGTCTTGTACACATGCATATATATATTTAAGATTTGTTTAATATTTGAAAATCTTGATGTAGGTGATGTATTTGTTGTAATTTCACCATCGAGAAATGACGAGCATGTGGCATATTTTTTGATGCAATGTACACAAATCAAAAGCAGGTTGGTGCAGCCCTATGTCGATAGAGAGTTCACGTACTAGGTTGGTGACCTAGTTGTGATGGACCACTTTTTTGAAAAAGTGAGAAGACAATGTGATTATATTATTTACAGAGATTTCATGCCTGAATATATATCTTGTCAGTGCAGTCATTTTGTGGTGGCAGCTCAAATATATCTCATTGAAATCAAGGTGAAGGAGGGTGAACCAAAGAGATGGAAGATGTCCGTAGTTGACCATGATCATATTATGGAGACGCGCATTCCTATATCCCATTGGCTAGATGAATGAAAGTTATATGCCACTTTTGATGTTGACATAGTTGACATGCTTTTGAAATGCAACAAATCAAAATTTCTTCTGAAATATATCATTTGTATTTAAATGTAATTTTTGTAAACTTATATATGTGAGTATGTGCATTCACATATACTCTATGTGCATTCACCTATACCTAGGAATACCAACAATGTCCTAAGACCATGTTATGGAAGCTCAATTTTGTCTATGTAACTTTTTTTTGGTGTATTTGTGCAAATACATGTATATCACACTCTATTTGTGCAAAGTTCTAAATTACATGTTACATTGTAGACAAGTTGTAAATTGTAAACTTGTAAATTTTTCCAATGTATTTTAGACTAGACTAGACTAGACTAGACATTGTAGACTAACTTGCTTCTCCTAACATTATCATTATACATTGCATATTTTGTTAGTGATATGCAATATAAATAACAACACATACATTTAATGCGTCCTCATTAAATCCACCAATTGCAATTAATATTAAATATTTTTTCCATTTTTACCCTATCCTTGTCACTACCCCTTTTTACTCTTTGTAATATTCATTTGTTGTAAATTGTAAACTTGTAAACTTTGCAAAATTGTGAATTTTAAACTTGTAAGTTCCTTGTAAATTATTGTAGATGGGTAAATTTTGTAAACTTGTCAATTAAATTAGATTGAATTGTAGATTTCAATTGTAATTGCAATTGTAATTGAAAATTTCAAAACATGATTATAGTTTAGATCGATTGTGATTTTTGTAAACTTGTAAATTCTTTTGCAAATGAAATTAATTTTTATTTTTCTGTAAATGAAATCTAATTTTGAATTGTAGTTGTAATTTAAAATTGCAAATTGTGAGTGTAAATTGCAACCATTAGATTACATTGTATAGTTGTTAATTTTGTAACATTTTAATTGTAAGTTATGTTAAATTGTAAGTTTCATTTGATTGACAATTTTGCAAACATGTAAACTTGTAAACTTTGTAAGCATTGTAAATTTTGTAAACTTGTAATTTATTAAATTGCAAAATTGTGCAATTTTGTAAGATTGTAAAACATCAATGATTGTTAAATATGTTAAAATTGTAACTATAAACAAACTTTAAACTATAACTACAAATAATTAAAACATTTAACAGTCCATCATGATAAAAAAAAAGTCTCTCTCTCTCTCTCTCTCTCTATGTATATATATATATATCGATAAATCATAAAGTCCAAAATAATAAAGTACACAAATAACGCAGTCTGCAAATCACCCCTAGGCTAGTGATCAAGAGCTCGACCATCATGCCCACTATCGTCAGCTTCACTATGCCCCTGGCCTTCCTCATGCACATCACGAAGAAAAGAGTCCAGGTCTGAGAACTGTAGAAGTTAAAACCGTGAACTCTGCAAGTCAGTTACATACCACATATTTAAATTACATGTACAATGTGACAAAAAATTAAATATATATGAAACACAAATATATGAACTCACCTCGCTCGAGTCAAGTGTTAGGTTTAGGAGGCTGTCACATATCTACCCAGACGGGCCTTTACCAGGTTCCGAATGATGAGCGTCAACCCAATCATATGTAAACATCACAACGACTCCAACGCCCTCATCTACAACTGCCTGTGACTACGTCTGTTTTCATGACATGAAAATAGTTATATTAAAGAATTAGAATTTGAACTTGAGAATTACAATTTGAACATGTAAATTATAATTTGAACATAAATGTGCAAACAATTTGAACATAAATAACTAGTACCTCTTCAACTGACATGTCATGAGTAGGACTCAAGCAGGAATGTGTAGAATCTTGTGCAATGCCCTTGCCTCTATCATGTACAATCTAAATAAGATAAATGATGAAAGTTAGAACAAACCAAAGTATTACATGTACAACAATTGAATCATTTAGAAATTCAAATTTAGGATGACAGTTAACACATGCCTCATCGATGTAGGTAGATGAAACTACTGTGGGACCTTGAACAGATGCATCACTGCAAAAAAGGACCTCCATAAAAGTGGGCTCCTGCATGGAGATCTAACACAATAAAGTATTAGTTAAAAAATGATTCATTTGAGGATACATTGCAATCAAGACAATCAAACAATGACATATAAGTTGATAAAACATTCAAAAAAATATGTAATTGTATAAAGATATACTTGTCCCGCTGGTCGAGGCCTGCATCTCTAATGCAGTCGAAAATATGCATCGTGGGTTGTGATAAAATACTGCGCCATTGTGTCGTGATCAATAAGGCATATAATATCATCATCCACCCACTGTAACTCAGCCTCTGTAGGTGCAGTGGGTCGATTCTTTGCTTCTCTCTTCATGCACAACCATCATGGTACCATGCATTGTCATGCGTGTCGCCTCTGCTAGTGCACTCCACTCCTCAATCGCTAGCTGATATGACTCGACTACATCATGTTTCCTAAGAAAGGTCCTGTTAGGGAAACCTACCAAAGGGTCTACCTCTGCATGAGCTACAAGGTCTCTCTTAGCCCCAGAACGCGCATGAATGCATCCCCCACCAGCACGATAGAATCTTGAGGTTGTGCTGGTGTAATATGGGTGCATCCCCAGGACAGAATCTGCATATATATGTTTTTCAAATTACAGTGAGACCTTGTCATGGTGGGGAAACATTCCCCAAATTCCAATAAACCCATCATAGACATAAGACAATGCAACCTATAGCTTAAAATCCCCAAGACTAAGCGGTTGACTAGTGGGGCGGTCAAGAGGGATATCAAATAATGTTCCCTTCACATCAACATTTTTTTTTGCATCTCTCACTACGGGCCATTTATCAGGACCCATCAGTGCAACCCTTCTTCTTTGACATGCAGTGGCCCAAAGAGAACTCAATGGTCTGATGGACCTATAGATCTTCAGTAGATTATCTACTTCCTCTAACATCATCCAGATCAAACGTGATGTAGGAGAGTGGTCTGAAATGGAGCGGACGTTAGACCGTAAACAATCACGCTAACTAGTAATGTATTGTAGCGTGATTCAGGTGATCTCATCCTCCCATGGTGCTTCCTCGAGAGGGTCGGGGCCTTATTATGCAACTGAGACACCTGAAAATTAGATGAAAACATAAATGTCAGTCATAATACATACATCAACTATAGGTAAATTTGAAATCAATATAAATTAAAGGTACTGATAACTGAAAGAAAAACATATATGCATTTAACGTACCTGTCTCATGGGGAACCTCCCCACCGAAACTAGTAGTAGCCTCCTCGCCTCTCTCATGCACAGAGAGGCTGCCAGATTGGCTACTGCTCGGCTCCGTAGCAGGAGCATGTGTCGCCGTAGGACACCTAGGCGAACTTGTGAAAATAGAGACATACAAGTTGATGATTAAATATACACATGTGAAACAATTTAATTTTATGTAACTAACAACAAAGAGTACATCATGTGCAATTGTATACTTACGAGTCCTTTGGTGACCTCTAGGGCAAGGAATGGCCGCAGATCCGCCAGTACTCTGCCTTTGACGAATGAAAGAACCCCGTTGTGGAGATGCATCTGCATGAAATAAGGTGTATATAAATTAGACATATATGGTTTTCATCATGGTTGAACATGTTGGACTTGGTTTTCATAATTGACATGTTTTCCATTGATAAGATGTTTGTCATAATTGAATTTGTTATCATGGTTGACCTGGATGGCACAGTTGACTAGAGTGCATGGTTGATCTAGTCACCATGGTTGACGAAGGGTATCATGGATGACTTGTTTGTCACAATTAGTTAACATACCTCATGGGAATACATGGTTTATCATGGTAAACCATGGTTAACCATGGACATGGTGAGTCAAGACAATTATGATCATGGTATTTGTTGACCATGACCATGGACATGGTCAACCATTGTCAACTCATGGTTGACTATGGTCAGTTCAATAGTTAACCTACTTGACAATACCTGGATTCCCATGGTCATGGTCATTCATAGTTGATTATAATCATGTCAATTATGAATGACCTAGTCTATCATACCTGTGGTTGACCACAAACAACCCTTCTTAACCTAGTTAAACATACCCATGTGTATGGTCATGGGAAACCATTGTTTCCCATGGTCATCTCAACTATGGCTGACCATGTTCAACCATGACCATCAACCATGCTTACTCATGGTGATATCAACCGTGGTTGACTAACTTGAACCATGATCATCAACCATGGCTGACCATGGTTATGTCAACCTTCGTTAACCATGGGTAAGCATGACCATGACCATGGTTGATGATGAGCTTACATAATCTTTTCAACTAGGCTGATCATGGTAAAAATGGTCCTATCAACCATGGTTATGACCATGATCATGTCAACCTTGGTTAACCTCTAGCTAAGCATGGTTGAGCATGGGCTATAGTGTCCTTGTCTACCATGGTTGACCTAGTTTCCCATGGTCATGTCGTACCATGGTGACCTAGTTTTTATACCATTCCCATTGTTTTCTTAGTAATTTTCATACCATGGTCATAGTTGACACGGTTTTCACACCATGGACATGGTTCACCATAGTTAAGACATTCTTGTCACACCATGGACATGGCTGACCATGCTTGGCATGGTCGTCATGGTTGAACATGTTGGTTGTCTTAATTGGCATGTTTGTCATTGATGAGATATTTTTCACGATTGAATTGGTTATCATGGTTGACCTGGATGTCATGGTTGACTGGAATGCATGGTTGATCTAGTCAACATGGTTGACGAAGGGTATCATGGTTGACTTGTTTGTCACAATTGGTTAACATACCTCATGGGAATACATGGTTGATCATGGTAAACCATGGTTAACCATGGACATTGTGAGTCGAGACAATTATGATCATGGTATTCGTTGACCATGACCATGGACATGGTTAACCATTGTCAACTCATGGTTGACTATGGTCAGTTCAATAGCTAACCTACTTGACAATACCTGGATTCCCATGGTCATGGTCATTCATGGCTGACGATAATAATGTCAACTATGGATGACCTAGTTGATCATACCCATGGTTGACCACAAGCAACCCTTCTTAACCTAGTTAAATATACCCATGCATATGGTCATGGGAAACCATGGTTGGCTGGATGATCATCTCAACTATGGTTGACCATGTTCAACCATGACCATCAACCATGCTTACTCATGGTCATCTCAATTGTGGTTGACCAACTTGAACCATGACCATCAACCATGGCTGACCATGGTTATGTCAACCATCGCTAACCATGGGTAAGCATGACCATGAACATGGTTGACCACGATTGACCATGGTTGATGATGAGCTTATAGAGTATTTTCACCCAAGCTAATCATGTTAAAAATAGTCCTATCAACCATGGTTATGACCATGATCATGTAAACCTTGGTTGACCTAGCTAAGAATGGGTTACACACTTGACCTCATCTACCATGGTTGATTGAGTTTCCCATGGTCATGGCATACCATGGTCGAAGTTGTTGTCATAAAAAAATGCTTGACAACAATGGTTTAGGGTTTAACTGTTTAACTAATATTAATAATATTAATAATATTAACTAATACTAACTAATATATATATTTAAATATTTAACTAATTAATATTAATAGTATTAATAATATTAACAAATATTTATAATATTAATATTAATATTAATATTAATCATAAATATTATCATAATAATAATATTTATATTTAATCATAAATATTTATTTTAACTAATATTAATAATATTTATATTTATTACTATTTATATTAATCATAAATATTTAAATATTAATTCTAGCCAAAACCACCTAAGGCTCAAGTGAGGTTGGTATAAAGATACCAGGGCCTGGTTAAACCATTGGGAGATCGACGAAAATATTGCATTGCAAAATATTAATAACATTAAAAATATTGTTACTTCTAAGTAGAAAATGTGTTGTGAGAAAGATTTAGAGGCTAAAATAAAATTAAGATATTATAAGGAGGTCATCAACCCTACTCTAGAAGATCAAAAGTATCTCTCTGTTCTAACCAGTTCAAAGAAAAAAATTAATATAGCCAAGATAAGAATGAACTCTCATGAGCTCCATAGTGAAACATGTTGTTGGACAGTTCCTAAAACACCATGGGTGGAAAGGATCTGCCATCTATGTGAGAATAGAAACATTGAAGATGAAAATCACTTCCTCTTAGAGTGCCTTGTGTACACCCTCATTAGATCTCAGTTTCATAATATTTTCCCCAATACCGACCTTCCTAGCATTTTAACTTGTCAAAATTATAACGAGCTTGGGATGCTTCTCACCAAGCTATCTGAGCATAGGAATAAAATTTTAAAACAAACTAATTAACATGGGGGCTTCACTTGTTTACCAATATCCTATCATGTTAGTTCATATTGTGGGTTTTAAAATTATAAAAAATCAAACCAATATATTGCAGGTATTGGGGGGATGAGGGGTTTAAGGTGGGGGTGGGTAGGGTGGTTTATAAGGATTGAGGTATAAAAAGGGGCAATGAGGATGTCTTAAGTATTGGGAGCGGGTTTCAACAAAAAGAGTTTGGGTCAATATCTCTCGAAATTAAGGGTATTCTTTAATATCCCACGATCGCACGTGCTATGTGAGAGGTTCACTAAGTGAAGTCCCCGTGTTAATTAATTGGTTTTTTTAGGTCCGATAGACCAAGTTTGGTCTCAGTGAACGTTAACCACCACCACCACCATCATAGTTAATAATATATTTATATATTAACTTTAATATTAATAATATTTATATATATATTAAATAATCATATTGATTAATATAATATAATTTTACAACACACAAATTTTTTAAATATTTGAAAATGTATAAATATATATTTATTTTAATCATAATATATATAT
>LPNX010473962.1:865670-912133 GCA_001517045.1 Pseudotsuga menziesii
GGATTTTCCCCAAACCTCCGTGTATTCTCGGAGGATTGAAAAAAAATGGGCAGCATTTCTGCTTACCCGACACACATTTTAAAATTAAACCTGATAGAAATATTTATAAAAACTATAAATTTAATGTTTAAATTTAACAAATTAAAATTAATTTTTTATGAAAAATTAATGATTTGTCTTGGGTATAGGGTTGATTAATTGTCTCTATGGTTCATATAGGTTCTGTTTACTTGGTGTCTTATGGATTTTTTTTTATCCTCCGTGTATTCTTAGAGGATTAAAAAAATTTAGGCAGCATTTCTGCTTGCCCAACATATATTTCAAAATTAAACGGGTGACATAAACGCTACCGGTTAACAAAATATATATATAAAAAATTAAATTTTAAATAAATAACAAATTTAAATTACAATTTTATAAAAATCTGAGAGCATTTCTGCTTGCCGGCACACATTTCAAACATATTTAACAAAAAAAAACTAACCTAAAAACATGTATAACAATGATTTTTAAATTTTTAATCTAAAATTTTTAAACTTAAAAAAACGTAAAATTCGATTTAAATTTCAAAAAACTAGTTTAGGATGTTACCTCTTCGCTCTGATTCCATCATGGTGAAAGGTTGAATATTTTGGTTGGGTTGTTTGTGCCTCCAAGCTCCGTCAGCCTCTATGGGTTGCGATGTAGCTGCCTCAGTCGAGGTCTGTGTGGAGAAAATGCCAAAAAAGAGGCCGCGGGTCCCCACGACCTCTTTTTATATATTTTTTTGCACAGGGAACTTGATCATGGTATGTAGCTCGATTGAGGTCTTAACACCTTGATCAAACTTCTGCTAAACCCTCAATCTAGGTTCTAACACCACGATCGAGGGTTTAGGAGAAGCTCGTTCGACGGTTTAAGAAAACCTCGATCGAGCGTTTGTTAAACCCTCGATTGAGGTGTTAAGACCTCGATCGAGGGTTTAAAAATTGCTCGATTGAGGTACATTTTTTGTTTTTTCTAAAAGCACCTTGCCAGAAAGTGTAACCAAACTCCATGGATGCACCCCTTGGTTTGATATCTTTTGAACCTTTACCTTTTAAGGGGGTTTGTTTGTAGGGATGCAACCTCAAATAAACTAAGTCATTCACTTGGAAATGTATTTCCACTTTATGTTGATTTGCATATTATTTTTGTTGGTTTTGGGAAACCTGCAAGTTATCTTTCAAAACCTTCAAAATCTCTTGAATTTATTCAATCCAATCCTTAGATTTTGGATGTCTTGTTGGTTGTGGAGCCTGATATTCCAAATCCATAGATATTATTTAGCTGTGTTTGTACCCCAAGTTTACTATACACTCGTTCCCCACCTTTCTTCGCCCCCGAGAATTTTTTTAGGGGATATTTGTTAGCCAACAGTTTTGCAGACCCATGGTATTGGGTTAGCCATAGTATTTTCCCATGGTATTTCCCCTATAAAATAAAAACATTGTAATACAGTTGTGTGTGGTATTGTATTGTATTGTAGCATTGTAAACAATCTCTGTGATTGTGTGAGAGAGACCGTAAGAGTGTGAAGAGGAAGTGCAACGGTATTACTGCAAGTTGTATCCCTTCATCTTTTTGGACGGTAATAAAAGGACTGGAAATTTCTACGTGGACGTAGCCCATCATTTGGGTGAACCACATTATATATGTGTCTCTCTGTAATATGTGTAATGTGTTTTGCATCTTGTTTAATTATTTAACTGTATAACTATTATTGCTCTGCGGTCTTGTTTTCTTACAATTGGTATCAGAGCCAAAAGGTCTATTTGGATGGTAAACTCATAGGAAAGAAGGGTTCCTAGTTCGAGTGGGAGCAATGGAAGAAGAGGCAAAGTTTAGGGTTGATAAATTTAACAGCCAAAACTATCAGTTATGGAAGATGCAAATGGAGGACTATTTGTACCAGAAGGATCTGTACCTGTCGTTGGGAGAAAAAGAAAAACAACCGACGCCTATGAAGGATGAAGAATGGGAGGTTCTTGATAGAAAGGAACTGGGAACAATGTGACTGTGTCTGGATTCGTCAGTGGCTTTCAATATTCGAAAGAAAAAACAACAAAGGGTGTGATGCGTGCATTGGGTAAGCTCTACAAAAAATCCTCGACTTCCAACAAAGTATTTTTAATGAAGCGTTTATTTAATATGAAGATGTCGAAAGGTGGATCGATTGCTGACCATTTAAATGAGTTTAATAAACTTACCACTCAGTTAAGTTCTGTAAAAGTGAACTTATTATGAGGTTAGGGATCTTCTAATCTTGTGCTCATTGCTTGAAAGCTGGAATAGCTTGGTCATGGTTGTAAGTAACTCTATCCCTAGTTCAAATACTCTTAAGTTTGATGATGTTGTTGGTGTTATTCTTAATGAGGAAATACGAAGAAAAAGCATAGGTGAGACATCAGGTAATGCATTGAACATGGAGAGTAGAGGGAGACAAAATGTGTGAGGAAGGAGCCTAGGAAATCACAGCTAGTCTAGAAATGGAAGATCCAAGTCCATTCGAAAAAGCAGAGTGCTGAAACTGTGGTAAGAGAGGACATCTGAAGAAAGACTACAGAGACCAAAGAAGAAAGGTGAGAGGTAACAAGAGACTACTCAAGAAGCGAATGTAGAAGGTGATGTGTTACAAGATTCTTTGATTCTTGCATTAGATAATACTAGTGATTACTAGGTATTATATTCAGAAGATTCATGTCATGCTACACCCCATAGGAAATTCTTTCATGATTATGTTCAAGGTGATTTTGGACATGTTTTATTGGGGGATGATGAACCATGTAAAATTGTTGGAAAGGGTAAGGTACGGATTAAGTTAAATAATGAAAGTGAATGGTTGCTAAAATATGTAAGGAACATTCCTTATATGAAAAGAAATCTGATCTCAACATGGAAGTTGGGAGATAGCGGTTGTTTGTCTACATTTGGAGAAACGTGGTGGAATATCACTAAAGGATCACTGATAATAGCAAACAGACATAGGGTAGGTATGTTATATTTATGTCCTCATAATATTGATTATTATATCTTTGTAGCTTCCACAAAAATAGGTGCGACATTGTGGCATCATAGGCTTGGCCACATGAGTGAGAAGGGGATGCATATTCTCCACTCAAGGAAACAGCTTCCAGATCTGAAGCAGGTAAGTTTGGAATTCTGTGAGAACTGTGTTTATGGAAAATAGAAGAGAGTTAGATTTATCAGGGTTGGGAAACCAAAGAAGAGTGAAAAGTTAGAGCTTGTCCATACAAATGTATGGGGACCATATCAGGTACAATCTCTTAGTGGCTCTCATTATTATGTTACCTTTTTTGATGATGAAACTAGAAAAACTTGGGTTTATTGCATTAGACATAAATTTGATGTGTTTGATACTTTTAAGAAGTGGAAATATTTGGCTGAGAATGAGATAGGAAAAAGGTTGAAATGTCTAAGATCTGATAATGGAGGTGAATATTGCAGCAAGGAGTTTGACAGTTTCTATTCACACAATGGGATTTGCAGAGAGAAGACAATCCCTAGAACACCACAAGAAAATGGCGTGTCAGAAAGGATGAACAGAACGATCATGGAACATGCAAGGTGTATGAGATTGCATGCAAGGTTTCTCTTATAGTATTGGGATAATGTTGTAAACACTACTGTTTATTTAATTAACAGATGGCCTTCAAGTGATTTGGATGCTGGGATTCCAGAGGAGGCATGGACAGGTAATCAGGTAAAATACTCATTTCTGAGAACTTTTGGTTGTGAATAATTTTTCCATATTGATAAAGATGATAGAACAAATCTTGAAGATAAATCCAAGAAATGTACCTTTATTGGATACTAGGTTGATGATTTTGGTTATCGCTTATGGGATTTTGAAAATCACAAAATCATTAGGAGTAGAGATGTAGTATTCAATGAAAAGGTTATGTACAAATATCAGTTGTAGGGAAAGAAAATGGAAAAGGAAAACATAGAGTACACAGTGCTTGATTAAATCCAAGAAAATGAAGTTCCAAAGGCACCAGAAAATCAAGAACAACAGCAGGTACCTAAAACTCCTACAACTGTAAGAAAAACTACCAAGTTAAGTAGACCCCCTGAATGATTCTCTCCTTCACTTTATTATTTATTGATGATTGATTCTAGTGAACCATAATGTTGTGAAGAGGCAATTGCTGTATAAACTAGAAAGAAGTGGGAGAAAGGAATGAATGAGGAGATGGAATCATTGGTAAGAAACCAGACTTGGGACTTGGTTTAGTTTCCTGCAGAAAAAGGGCATTGCAGAATAAATGGGTTTACAGGTTTAAGGAAGAAGATGGAGGCAAGAAACGGTACAAGGGTAGACTTGTTGTAAAGGGGCTTGCACAAAAGAAATGTATAGACTTTGATGAAATGTTTTCTCATGTTGTTAAAATGAATTCAATTAGAACTATTTTAAGTGTAGTGGTGGTAGAATATTTGCATATTGAACAATTAGATTTAAAAACAACCTTTCTCCATGGGTATTTGGAGGAAGATATTTATATGCAGTAGCCATAGGGGTATGAGATCAAAGGGAAGGAGAATTTGGTTTGCAGGTTGAAGAAGAGCTTGTATGGCCTGAAGCAAGCTCCAAGGGAGTGGTATTTAAAATTTGATAAGTTTATGACAAAACAAGGTTATGATAGATGCCATTCTGGCCACTTTGTTTAATTCAAGAGGCTAGATAACAGAATATATATTATCTTGTTATTGTATGTGGATGACATGCTTGTTGCAGGGTCTAACATGCAGGATGTAAATGTGCTCAAAATAAAACTAGCTAAATCATTTGTGATAAAGGATTTGGGTGCTGCAAAGCAAATCCTTAGTATGAGAATAACAAGAGATAGGAAAAATCACAAATTGATGTTGTCTCAAGGTGAGTACATAGGAAAGGTGTTGCAGAGGTTTAGAATGAAGAATGCAAAACCCGTTAGTACACCTTTAGCCAGTCATTTCAAACTAAGGAGATGTGTCCAGAGACACAGGAAGAGATGGATTACATGTCCAGAATTCCCTATTCATCAGCGGTTGGAAGCTTGATGTATGCCATGGTGTGCACAAGACCAGATATTACACATGCAGTGGGAGTTGTGAGTAGGTATATGAATGATCCAGGTAAAGAGCACTGGAAAGCAGTACAGTGGATTCTCAGGTATTTGAGAGGTACCACTTTTCATGCATTATGTTTTGGAGGTTCAGACACTGTTCTACATGGATATGTTGATGCAAATATGGATGGTGATAAAGATAGCAAGAGGAGCACCATAGAATATGTGTTTACTGTGGTTGGAACAATAGTAAATTGGATTTCAAAACTGTAACAGGTTGTTTCACTTTCAACAACAGAAGTAGAGTATGTTGTTGCTACATAGGCTAGTAAGGAGATGATTTGGTTGCAGAGATTCATGGAGAAATTGGGTAAGAAATAGGAGCATAGAAGGTTATACAGTGACAACCAGAGTGCCATTTATCTTGTAAATAACTCAGCCTTCCATTCGAAGACTAAACATATACATCTAAAGTACCATTTCATAATATCTGTTCTGGATGAAGAACTGTTAAAATTGAAAAAGATACATACTACCCAGAATCATGTAGACATGTTGACGAAGGGAGTAACCAGACAGAAACTGATTTCCTGCTCGATTTTTTTTGGCCTTCAAGCATGAAGCTGGAAATAACAAAGTTTCCAAGTCCAAGGTCCAGAGCATAGTCCAGCAAGTGCAGCAGTGGTGGAGTTGCCATGATCAGTCTCCAAGTGGGAGATTGTTGGTTATGGAGCCTGGTCTTCCATATCCAGAGATATTATTCAACTGTGTTTGTACCCCAAGTTTAATGTACACTCATTCCCATGGTATTGGGTTAACCTTACTATTTTCCCATGGTATTTCCCTTATTAAAGAAAAGCATTGTAATACAACTGTGTGTGGTATTGTATTGTATTGTAGCATTGTAAACAATCTCTGGGATTGTGTGAGAGAGAATATGAGAACGTGAAGAGGAAGTGCAGCAGTATTGCTGCAAGTTGTATCCCTTCATATTTATGGACGGTAATAAAATTACTGGTAATTTTTGTGTGGACGTAGCCCATCATTTGGGTGAACCACGTTATATCTGTGTCTCTCTATAATGTGTTTAATGCGTTTTGCATCTTGTTTAATGATTTAATTGTATAAGTGTTATTGCTTGGCAGTCCTGTTTTCTAACATCTCTACTATAACCAAATATGCATTCAATAAAAGTGGATGCATCATAACCATAAATTGGTTTGAAAGGGTGTTGTTCAGGAATAAACACCCTTATAACCGAGGGTCTGGGGTTATCAACGTACTCTTAAAACTTGCAGACAATCAGCTTTAAAGTACAAAAAAGAAATAGGAATATATGATGGACTCACCCGATTAATGATAGTTGATCCAAGCTTTATCTTCTCCCGTTCTGCTCCTCTCCAAAGCTTTCAGGGATGCACCTCCTTCACCTGCAAAGAGAAAATCCTCCAAGTACAATCTTATACATGTATATATGACAAGTTAGATAAACAATATATAAAGTGCTTAATCATAAATATTCATCAAACCACGATACATGAAAGATAGTCAACACAAATTTGGAAGAAGGATTCTCTTTATTAACAATAGTGAATGAGATAAGTGTACAACCCAATGCTTGAAACAAGGACTCCTCTGCAACCAAAGGATTCTGAATTCTACTACTCCAAAGACTTCTGAAGATATACCACCAGCATAACTTTGTAATCCAAGTATGATTGATTAATTCCCTCCCCAAGGCCTCTATTTATACTTAGGAAAATATAGCAGTTTCGAAGGTTGAGGAGGATGAGACAGTTAAGATAGTTAATGTTTAAGGTTTAACAAATATCCATTAATCGTGTTTTATTATTTTTAATGTCGAATGGAAGCGTACGCGAGTATTGATACTAGAAACCTGCGTATGACATGTGAGTTGCTATAAGGGAAACTTGCGTACAGATCTGTACACGGGTTGCAACGACAATACTCATGTATAGTACGCGGTATGCTATGGAGATAGTCGCGTATGTACGTGAGTTGCTGTGGAAAGAGTCACGTACACCAATCAACATGTAAAAAGGTAAAAATGTCAAGCTAGGTGGATAGTGAATGAATCTCATGTCATGCCCATATATAGTGTTTTAGGAAACCTTCAATCCATAAGTGTCCTTTTCTATGCCAACAAATGCAGTGTCAGCACTCGGATGGAAAAGTTCCATTTGGGTTGATAACAGATGCCCCCTAATGTGTGATATCAGAGGGAAGCGATGGCCGAAATACATTATAATATTTATCTTTGGAGAACTCAGAAATCCAATGGAGCAGAGGTAGTACCTGAAACAAATACATAATAATGTCATATACAGAGTCATATCTGAGGATGCTATGTTCAATATATTGGAACTCTAGCTCCTTTACAATGTTTGAATACATCATATAGTATAGGTACAAGACCACGTATATTACAAAGGTGGATCGAAGCCACAATATACAATAATGATGAGTCTTCAAAGATCTAGAAGTTGTGTACATAATTAGAACATAATCTTGCGCAACTTAGTCCATAGTGAGGGAACTAAGGTCTTCACAAACAATCCCAAAGAACCAGTACAATCCAAGCCATGTGAATAGATGTAGGTTGAAGTCGAACATGGAGAGGATTCAACAGTTTGTCAATCAATAGGTGATAATTGACAACTGAAGCAAAGGAATTCACCAATGATGAAAGTGAATCCAGAGGTACAAACGTCAAAACTCTAGGTCTTCGTCATTAGGAAGTGCTGAAACGGAACCATACTATGATAAGGAAGGCAATAGATCCTCCAATGGATCACAAGAGTGACTAGGAACTGGGAAAAGAAAGGGAAACACAAGAGATAATAGATACGGCAATGATGGGATCAGGATAGAGATCAGACATTGAGTTAAGTCCTTAAACAATGAGCACGACACAAAGATGACCCAAGGAAGCTTTTAACTTTATAGATAGAACAACTAGACATATCTGTCATGTAGGAGACATGATCAGATTCCCTAGGTAGAAATGAAAAGAGGAGTAATAAACTCGAAGTAATAGTTGAACTGAAAGTGAACACTGAAACATGGGTATCGAAAAAAACAGAGAGTGCTATGCTCAAGGATGACATGCTGCCACTAACTGAAAGTAAGAGAAAACTTCTTCCTTACCTTCCCTGTTAAATTTTAACGAGTCCAGGAAAGTCAACACGAGTCTCTCTTCATTTTTTAACAAGCTTGAAGAGAAGAGGAAATATTGCTTGATAGTGTCACTGATTCGTGGATTTAATGAGCCCGAACTAGTACATGCTTAGTCAATGTTTTCACATTTAGAGAGTCTGAAAAACTCCAAAGAAGACTCCAGGGGGGTCCTTTTTTGTCCAATTTAGTCTCCTGAGGCCGAAAAAGTATAAAACATACCACAGAAGAACTCTCTTAACTTCCGTAGAAGAAAAGGTGAACCTTTTTCATACTTAGTTAGGGAGGTCCGAAAAAAGTTAAATTACTAGCTACCCAACGCTCCTTCGAGAATAGCATGTAGCTTGAGTTTTGCGAGTGTGAAGGAAAGCAAGATCACTCGGAAAGATCCATTTGAGTACGAGAAACGGGGCTTACAACAATAAACTTGATGCTTTGTTCTTTAGTGTTTAACGAGCATGACAAAGACATAAAGTACACTCAGAATCTTTTTCATGTTTAGGTCCAGAGCATGAAAAAGAGAAAACTAAGTTCATACCGGGAGTTCCTTTTCCGTTAATTTAGTCCCTCGGGTCTAGAAAAGTGATAAACCTATGCCTGAGAATACTCTTCTCAATTCCATAGAAAAGAGAGTGATCATTTCTCATGCTATTCCGCATGGTCCGAGAAAGAGATAACCTACCACCAATGCGGATGCCCGTTCACATATTCTTAACGAGCTTGAATGGACAAGTTAACTTAGCAGTCAAGTCTGTTTTGAAGGAGTCATACCTGGGCCTAAAGAAACTCCATAAAGGTGGAAAGTCCTATAAAGGGATAGCTTGTAAAAAGAGACCATAATGAGGCTCCATTTGGCGTGAAAATTAGCTAAAAGGATTCCCCTATACCTAAGACAGCTTGCAGCATGAGTATCGAAAGACAACATAGGTTCTAAATGAGGATACTCATGAGAGGAAGGCCCTATCCACAGAAGAACGATGGTAAATACAAGGAACTAGTGGTTAAGAATACCATAGTCCGTGGTTAAAATGTTGATTACTAAGTTTCAGATGGAATCTGTATAGATGCAAAATGCATGTGGAATGATATAAAACCATCCTATATGAGAAAAAAACATTTTAGAATGATGAAAAACCTGTTACAAGGCAAAAGAGATGGGATTAGTTTGATAAAATATGAACTATAGGCCAAAAACCCACTTCAGAAATATAATTTCTATAAATAGTTCAAAAAACTAAATAAAACTCACCATTTTGAATTTTAGCCATAAGAAGCAAGTTTTTACCTCTACCTTCATTCCATCGGTGTGGACAATCCAGTGGATGAAATCCAATTTTGCAAGTGTCAGGTAAGACTAGACCCCAAGCTCTTCATTTTGATCCTAGCAAATTTCAAATGTGAGTCCCAATTGTATATTTTTGAGCGCCATTAAGAAAGGAACACTGTGTATGTGGGTTTTCTATAGTGACACTCGCGTACATGCATTATGTACACAGTTTGTCTAAAAGACAGTCGCGTACAGTACGTGACATGTCTAACTAGACAGTCGTGTATGTTGCGTGAAGGGTAAAAAAGATATATAAAGTCAAAATTTTAAATTTTTATATGAAACTAATGCTTCACAATGATTGTTTTGCTAGGTGTGAAGATGGTGCTTGAGTGGAGGGAGTGTGAGCATGAATATTTGGATCAAGAAGCACTCTAGGATGCCCCCATTGTGAATGTTTTATGTTCAAGTGGGTTGTTAAAGTTCTTTTGCACATCACCTATGCGGGACAATGTCCGCCTGCTAGAGTTCATGATAAACTATTGGGATCATGATTTGGGCATGTTCGACCTTCAAGGTGAGTCCTTGGAGATTACTTCCGAGGATATCTACTTCATTGTCAGTCTGTCATGACGAGGGGCTCTAGTCAACTTGGAGGGCACCGACAGAGGCGGTGATCCTCTAAGTGTCCAAAACTACACTGATGTATACTGCACACTGGGAACCCAAAAGAGAGGGAGTTACATCCTTATTACACATATACGTGATCTTCCCCTACAGGTTTTGACAAGTACCATAGTGAGGGTTGCGGGATCATCTTCTCTTCATCTCACTACATGGAACCAAATGAGGTTGGCAGTGGACTGCATGCAGGGGGCGTTATATGAATGGTGCTCGGGAGTGATCCCGATTTTGAGAAAATAACTCTCGGACTGCAAGAGAGGAAGAAGGAAGAACTTTGGATATTCGAGCATTTTGGTAGCCTTCTTCGAGAGAGAGTGCCGGGGTTGAGCCCTACAGTACCCCTACCGGTTTGATCTCCTAGTCAGCCTAGGCTGAGCAGATGGGGAGATATCTTCCTCCGCCAAGGAGGAGGTGGCTCAGTGCAGAGTGTATACGATGATGACTTCTACTTTTGGTGGGAGCGGCAGTTGCCAGCATTGGAATAGTTTCCCTATGCTCGGATGGATTTCCGGGGTGATCCAGACCTTGTCCTCCCTCCAGGAGGAGCATAGGGAGAGCTAGGTAATTTTTAATTTTCAATTTTTAAAATTCTTATGAATTGTAAAATACAGGGATACATACATATGTATAAGATTTCTAATCCTATAAACATGTCAAAATGCAGATATTGGACTGGTCTGCCCTGA
The DNA here is from genome assembly GCA_001517045.1 of Pseudotsuga menziesii. NCBI lineage: Eukaryota > Viridiplantae > Streptophyta > Pinopsida > Pinales > Pinaceae > Pseudotsuga > Pseudotsuga menziesii. Next base: position 876,593 of record LPNX010473962.1, read on the forward strand.
AGGGCACCCACGTATGTTTATTCGTCCTGTCTTAGGTGAAGACCAGGGGCTTATCAAGGTTCTAGAGGGGAAGCTGACCAGGCTTACCCAGAGAGTACCCACTTTGAGGATTGAGCACATCCCAGCCATCATGCAGGAGTATCCGGTTGGAGTACCACCCGTGTGGATACGCCTTTTGAGGTGGGTAGCCATAGATTTTTAGTGTACATAGATGTTGTTGAGGATGCTGAAGCTGAGGAGGCCGAGGAAGCCAGAGTACAAGGAGACCGGGGGGACCAGGGTGGTCCATCTGACCAGAGTGGTCCAGCATAGACCTAGGGCATTTTGATGGAATACGATCCATACTTTTGTATATTTTTGTATATTATACAGTTATGACTGGATCTGAGGATCAAGGACTCGACCTATCTATATACAGATATTCACACACACACACACACACACACACACACACACACACACACACACACACACATATATATATTGTTAGTTTATTTACAAATGTTTTTTTATGTGTATGCTGTATATTTTTATGAAATATGTGTTAGATGCCAATCCAAAATGTAATTAGCATATGCATCAGTCAATGAATTCAGATTTCTTGGAATGTAATTGAATGTAATGAACTCAAAATTTCTTTCCAATAACCTAACTTGCATGAAATGACGCAATAGAATAGGGTTTCACACCTGATAATCTCTATTGAGTTGGGAAACTAGCAGTTGAGAGTCCATTCGGATTTCCAGCTGAGTGATACCATGTGACAAAGCATGGGCCATAGAAGCTCAATTACAGCCCTATACTCAACAACATTATTAGAAGTAGGACCTAAGCAAGCGCCTCCTGAGGAAACTAACTGTCCTGAGGGAGAATAAATGACCGATGCTACTGAAGCAAGATTACAAGTATGGCGACTGGCGCCATTAGCGAAACCTACGTACCTCTCAGAAGACATCTGCAACAACCAACAGATGGTATAAAAAACACAAATTGATGAACTAGTGTACATAAAAAATACATACAATAAAATACAAGAAAAAGTGCTAAGCCTAAGCATAGTACTTCTTTAGATAGAGCCCATTTCTAGGCTCAGGCAACTTATCACCATCAAAATATATTAACTCATATGCGCCCTTCTTTAAGACCTTCGACACGACATAAGGCCCTAACCACATGGCCTTGAATTTTCCTACCCCCAAGGGTTCTTTGTCTTGGTCCCAAAGCAAAACAAGTTCCCCCTTAGAGAAAATCTGAGGTTTGACTGACTTATCATATTGGATTTTGACCCTATTCTTGTCAGCTTGATTTTCCGTCGACGCATCTCTACGCTGCTCATCCAGGTGTTCTAAGTGTACTAGACGTTCTTAAAGCTCTATCGTATCAAGTAACACATGAATAGCTATTTTCAAGGATTGGATTTCACATTCAACCGGGGTAACGACTTCCACTCCATGAACGAGTTGGAAAGGGGAGAAACCCGTAGCAGTTTTTACATTAGTTCAGTACACCCAAAGAGCAGGGTATAGCATGATATTCTAGTTAGAACGGGATTCATCAATGGCACGTTTGAGGATAGTCTTCAAAGTCTTGTTAACAGCCTCAACCTGACCATTTTCCTGAGGATATAATGAAGATGAATGCTCTTGTCTAAATCCAAGCATAGTGGTCAGTTTCGTCATCATGCTATTTTGAAAATGACTGCCATGTTCAATGACAATCACCTTGGGCATACCAAACCATGCTATAATCTGATTGAATATGAAGAAAGCTATTGTTTCCCCATCGGATTTAAAGGTGGCCATTGCCTCTGCCCATTTCGTAAAATAGTCCACAACGACAATGATATATTTGTGCCCCCAAGCCGAGGCTGGGTTGCACGTCACGTAATCAATCCCCCACTTCATGAAGGGGCCCATCGAGACAACGGGAAACAACAGAGCATGATGTGAATGCATTTTTTTGGTGTAAAGCTGATAGGGATGACAACGCTTCACCACTTCCACACAATCTTTGAAGATTGTGGGCCAGAAATAACTGGCAGTTAGTATCTTCTAGGTTGTTGCTAACCCAAATAAATGACCCCCACATGCTCCACTATGGGAATCATTTAGGACAATCTCCTCTTCCTCATGGGTAAGACATCGACACAAAATGGAATCTACCCCTCTTCGATATAAAGTATCTCCTATGATGAGGTAGTTCTTAGCATGAAGGAATAACTTATGTCGTTCTTCCCACGAGAAAACTGTAGGATACTTCAAAGTCTGGAGATAGATAAGTATATCTCCATACTAGGGGTCAGAGGTGGCTATCAAGAAGATATGCTCATCTGGGAATGAGTCATCCTCAATGACTACATCTTCTTCTGTTGGAAATTCTTCTATAAGCTTAGCAAAAACTAAGGAATTTTTAGACTTAGCGGACTGGAAATCCAAGTCAAACTCTTGGAGAATGACTATCCATTTGTTGAATTTTCCCCCAACAATCCGTCGGGACAAAACATATTGAAACGGATTCATATCCGCCACTACTGTTGTAGTCCCTAGAAAAATGTAGTGACATAACCTCTGAACAGCATAGACAGCTGCTAAGGCCAATTTCTCGACGTGGGAGTAGCTGAGTTCAGGCCCGGCTAAAGCATGTCTAAGAGAGTAAATGACATGCTCCTAGAGCTTATGGTCTTTCTAGACCAGGAATACTACAATGGTCGACTCAGATGCTGCCAGATACAATATAAAATCCCTAGAGTAATCTGGTGGACGTAGTAGAGGTGCCGACAACAAATCTTTTTTCAATGCCTCGAAAGCGAGTTGTGCAATTTCATCCCATATAAATGGGGTGTCATGTCTTAACAGATGCATGAAACTCTTGGTAATCTTGGCATAATTCATAATGAAACATCGATCAAGGAAGTTGGATTTCCCCTGCAAGCTCTGAAGTTTCCTGATAGAACGAGGAGGAGTCAGATTTACAATGGCCTCAACTTTTAATGGATCCACCTAAATGTCTTTATTAGAGACAATGAATCCAAGCAGTCTCCCTGACTCAACATAGAACACGCACTTGTGGGGATTCAAGCGGATCTTATAGTATCTGCATCATTCAAAGATTAGACGCAAGTGATCTGGATGATCGATTCTTTTCAGAGAATGCATAGGCATATCATCAAGGTATGGTTCGACAATGGCTTTTATATCGTGGAAGGAAAAGTTCATTGCCCATTGAAAGGTTTCCCCAACATTTTTCAATCAAAAGGGTATTTTTTTGTATGTGAAGGTACCCCAAGGACAAATGAAAGCATTTTTATGTTGGTCTTCTGGTTTTATTTAAATTTGATTGTATTCGGAGAAACCATCCATAAATGAGAACACTTCACTTCCCACACAAGCATCTATAATCTGGTCTATAAATGGTGTGGGATAGTTGTCCTTAGGACAAGATTTATTCAAATCTCTGAAGTCAGTACAGATGCGTATGGTCCCTTGCTTCTTATCAATAGGAATAGGATTGGTTACCCATTCCATCAGAGCTATGGGATAAATGAAACCAGCTTTCAACAGCTTTTCAACTTCATCCTTCATAGCTGCCGCTTTACGCAGGTTAACAGGTCTTAACTTTTTCCGAACAGGTTTAGCATCAGGGGTATGTTCGGATCTCATGTTCAACTATTGATGGATCAATGCCTGGAATCTCCTCATATTACCAGGAAAAGATGTCATGAAATTCCTTGAACAAGGCCATATAGATTGCAATCTCCTCAGGATAGCAGTTTACACCTATATGTATATTTTCCATGACATCCAGATTTACAAAGATGTTGATAGGGATGGTAGCAGAAATATTTTCCATATTCCCCTCAACAAACATTCCTTCCCTGGGTAAGGGATTGATGGGTGTATCAACATCATCTGACAGTCTCATATGAAACTCTTGATTTTCTATCCTGCTTAGCTCTGGAAGAAAATAGGATCGATGGTGAATATCTTCACATATCTTACCATGTCCACACATGGCTTCATCAGAAGGTAAAACCATATCTAAACAATCCATAGAGTGAAAAGATTTTTCCACCCAAGCGGGAAAATAGACTTCTTCCAGGTCCTCTAAGAATGTGAGAGGGTCTGGAATGGGATCAACAATTGTTTGAGTGATAGCTTGGTAAGCCACCTCCACTATCGATAAGGGCACTTCCAGTTCGTGGGGGGGAGGGAGAACCTAAGGATCAGTCCTATCAATAACCGTGGCTATGGAATTCCCCACACTAGTACAACCAATATAGTTAATCGGGGCTGGAAGATCAAATGTGCCCATCAGTGATGCATACATTCCATCCCCCAAGCTTTGTGCATCAAGTTTTACCTGATCAACCAATGGCACAGCAGACTCATTAGACTCCATGCGGCCTTGTTGAGTAAAATCGAGTTGGTCAACAATAACCAACTTTCCTTCGTGTGGAAAAACTACCACTCAAAAGACGGCCGACACAATAACAGATATGGCATAAGTCTAGCTTCTTCCCAAAAGAAAATTATAGTCCAAAGGTGCGTCAATCACTTCCACCTCAACAGACATTGCTTTCCCTGCTAGCTTAATTTCAAAAGCTGGTAGGATACCATGCGAACAGAATGACCTTCTATCGAAAGTAGTAAGCAGAGTGTTTGATGGGACTAGCTCTGGGGATCCGAGAGCTTTCCAACATGATAAGGAAATAACGCATGTAGAAGCACCCTCATCAAAAAATGCCCTTCCAATGGTCTTTCCACCATGGATGACATCTATTGATAAGGCTACATGGTAAGGTAGGTGAATTTTAACATCAGATAAGTGAAATTTTTCCATGAGACTTGATGAGTCCATGCTACCTAAGGCTGCTAAGAGGGCATCCCACTGGGCGGGACAACTCTGTAACACCTCTAAGGCTGACTTTGCACAAGGGGTTTGAGCTAAGTCTTCAACCATGAAGTAGTTTGAAGAATCCCTAGCATTAGGTTTATGCAAGGTCTTCTTAAAGACACCTTTCGGTATCTTAGGCATATTTTCAGCAGCCTTCTCTATTGTGAGAGGGTTAGAAGTTTCACCTATAGGCTTACCCTTCTCAGAAGTCTCTTTTTCGTAATTTTTATTCCTAGTCTGTAGCAAAGTTGAAGATCGGACCATGTTGATATAGTTAGGGTCAGGGGCACCTGGAGTGCCCCCTGCTACATTAAAAGCTGAAGCAGAGTTCTGCCCTTGGGGAAAAGGATCCTTCAGGACAACCGATTGTTGAGCTTTTAGCAGCTTCTGGGCTTGTTCCATAAGGGGACAAAGGTGAGTGAGGCGATCCTCGTGGCACAAATTACACGGGAATTTGACCTTTTTCTTTTCTTTCTTGCCCCCATAAGCACTATTTGCGGGTTTCTGCTTGTTTTGATTTCCCTCCCCTTTATTTCCTCTCTTCTTCTTCCCACCGGGCTACTGATTGCCCTTCTGAGAGGTCTGTGCAAAAACATTTGCACTTTGGGGGGAGGGGGAAGCCTTTGCTACCTCCTCCATAGAATGCTTGATGGATAGCTGGTGGATCTGTTTGGCCAAAGAATCTACAGTGGGAGAGTTTACGGACCCAACCACACCATTGGCATGGGGTCCAGGCTTAGGTTTCTCTGTATCATGGGTAGGCCTCAGTGTCTCAGGGATAATCTCATACAAGATCCTAGATTGTGAATAAATCAAATCCAATTGCTGAGCCCTAAGAATGGATTCTTCTTCGTTCGTCACTTATGAAGTGGATATGTCCTTATATATGTAAGGCAATAGGGATTTAAGGAACCACTCTAGGAAGAACTCAGGAGGAATAGTGGATTTTATAAGGCTCTTTCGCCTCCTCCACTCTTGGATATGATCCGAGATGTGGGTAGCCTTGTTCTGCCTAAAGGTATATAACAAGTCCGTTCCGAAATCGTATCGGACCGGAAGTTGAAAGTGGCTAAGGAATACACTAGCCAAGTACCAAAAACTACTGAATGCAACATAAGGAAACTCAATGTACCATTTTGCTGCAATATTCATTAAGGTTCTTTGGAATAGCCTCAACCTAACTGAATCTTCATTCAGTGAATTAGAAGAACACCATAAATGAAAAGTGGTGGCATGAGCCCCAAGATCTTCACCAAATTTTCCCTCAAATTTAGGGATGTCTGATGGCAATTTGGTGGGAACAGGTGGCCATGAGGGGTCATGCCTCACCAGTTCGTTCATCAATTTTGACAAATCTGGCAAGTTTAATGTTGCTAGGAAAGGAATCTTGGGCCGCACTGGAGCACTAAAAGTGCCAGTCTGGGGATTAGAGGGACTTTCCCCCGAATGCCCATATGTAAAGGTGGGGTTTCCCCCTGCCACCGGTTGCGAAGTGGACGGATTAATTTGAAATGGATTCCATCCGTAAGCCATAGGATTGTGTGTGGGAGGTGCAGTATAAGAGGTTCAGGCCATCCCAGTTGAAACCGAGGTTTGAAAAAAGGGAGCAGGTATCCCTCCGCTAAACAATGAAAACAGAGAGCTCGTGAACGGGGCCGATACCAGAGTTTGAAAAACTTGCCCATAAGAGGTAGTGTTTCCAAACTACACTCCTACATAAGAAGGTGATGGGCCTAGGTATGGAGTGGATGGGGGAATATGCCCCCCATTCCAAGGAAATCCTTAGATGAAAGCCAAGGATCCTACCGGACTGCTCTAGGCAGTGTGTGCAAAGGAAGAAGGAACAGTAGGTATACTGGGGATCCCAATAACCATGTCACCAGAAGCACCTGCTAGGATTGTGGGAATCGGCGGTTGGACCACCCGGTTCACTGGATTCAATGGCGTAGTATGTATGCTAGATCTAGGGGCACTTACCGGGGGAGGTAGTACCCCTTCAGCTGGAAAGGTTGAGGTGAAAGCAAAAGAACTTTCTCCCATAGTAGACATTATCCTACCCACAGGGACACCTTAAACAGGTGAATCAAAAGGCCTAACCTGGACGATCACAGGATCGTTTAAGTCAGTCAAGGGTGTATTAAAATTCCTTACAAACTCATCATCCTGCAAGTCTTCTATCTCAACTATATTAAAATCAAAGCAGTTAGCTACAAGTGCTGGTTCACCTGGAACTTCACTTACTCCTACCGGTTTAAATGAACCGACTGTGTCCAATCTCCGCCTTTGAGGTGGAGGTGGAGGTTCCAATGTGATGAGAGGAGGGAAGTTTTGCAACCTTCGTGACCTTATTATAGATTGGTCCTCCACGATTGTAAATTTGAAAATTCAAACCCTAAAGTTGGCTAAACACAGACAAACCACAAAGCAGTCACTACGAAAAATCCTAAAGTCTCAACAGTTTGCAAGGGTAAAATATATGCTTTCCTGAAGAAAGTTGAAGAAAAGTTACTTGGCGTCCTTGAAGAGGTTCTTAGGCACAAGCGGAGGAATCACCCATCCCCCTCCTACACTTTCAACAAGGGTTACTTTCCAAGCCCGTCCAAGGTGAACCAAAAATATCCTTATGGTTTACCTAGGTATGAACCCTAAATGTGAAGAGACTAAAGGCTACCTTAGCTATACCAACAGTCTAGGGGGACAGTCGCAAGCCTGACTCGTACGCATGGGCAGGGTAGCTGAGCCCGAAACTCTATATAGGACAGAATCCCCAAATGCGTAAAAGTATTGATTTACGTTTCGACAAGGAATCGGAGGGTTATCTCCTTAGTCCAATGCCTCCACGCGGCCTCGTGCTTGACTCCCGTTTGAGAGGAGCTTCCTAGATACAATCTATAAAGATAAGGATTTACTTATCGAATGGTACACTATGTCTGAATTTTAAAACTTATGGGAATTTGACACTTCCTAGCCCACAAGTATAGCCTAAGCTAGTAGGTGAATGGCCCTAAAAAATAAAAGTTACTAGTAAATTTTAATTATTGCGTTCATTTTAAGGGCTATTTCTTTACTCAGAAGAAAGTGGAGTGAAGGACTATGATTTTTTTGACTCGATAAGAAATGTAAAAAGAAAAGGTGTATGTTTTCAAAGCAAATTATCACTACTAAAACAAACTTCTTTTTTTCTTTTTGTAAATATAAATTGATGAAAATGCAATGATAAAGAGAAAACTAAGACTATATTTTTGTAGCTTTTTGAGATTATATTTTAAAAACTGAAAGTAAAACTACTCTATGCAAAATCACATGCAAAAGCTTCAAAATGTTTTCTTTTCACTTTTTAAAATGATCAAAGACTACTATGCACCTAAATGCACAAAACTTGAGTATGCTTGAATTCAATCAACTGTATAAAGCAAGAAAAGCGAAGTAAAATATATTAATAAGACCAAATATCAACCAACAAGGGAAGACTTGGAACCCTAGCTTGGGCGGGCACAATGACAAGAAATCACTGAGATCACACAAAGGTAAGTGGAAAACCAATCACTATCCAAAGATATAATGGAAAAAACAGTGTCCAGAACCCTGATCACTGATTAAGACAACCAACACTTAAACCTACAACCCAAAATAGGAAAATCCACTTCAAATTGCAAATAGAAGACAATCCAAGCAAAAGAAACTCAAGGGCTTTACAAGAAAGCACAAGGTGTGGCCAACAAGGTCATCAAACTGACAGTATAATGCTTATAAGGAAGACCAACCAGCAAACAAATTTTATAAAGGGATGGGGACAAGCAAAACCTAACCCAAAAATTCAAATGCTAAGGCTTGTACACGACTGTGTATAAGGGAAACCCGCGTACTATACGCGACTGTCCTACAGAGCAACCTGTGTATGCAGGCCTCTATACGCAACTGTATGCAAGAGCAACCCATGTACAGGTACAAAATTTTCTAAAATAGAAAATTTTTCAAGTTCTTCAAACACTATCCTAAGCATGAACCAAGACAAGATACCACACACAAACTCAAGGCAAAGACTGGGCAATGGTAAATAGAAACAACCCACAGCAGTTTGGGCTCTCTAGTGGAGTCGCCAGTTCTTTTGTTTAGGAATAAACACCCTTATAACCGAGGGTCTGGGGTTACCAACGTACTCTTAAAACTTGAAGACAATCAGCTTTAAATTACAGAAAGGAAATAGGAAGATATGATGGACTCACCTGATTAACGACAGTTGATCCAAGCTTTATCTTCTCCCACTCTGCTCCTCTCCAAAGCTTTCAAGGATGCACCTCCTTCACCTGCAAAGAGAAAATCCTCCAAGTACAATCTTATACATGTATATATGACAAGTTAGATAAACAATATATAGAGTGCTTACTCATAAATATTCATCAAACCACGATACACAAAAGAGAGTCAACACAAAGTTGGAAGAAGGATTCTCCTTATTAACAATAGTGAATGTGATAAGTGTACAACCCAACGCCTGAAATAAGGACTCCTCTGCAACCAAAGGATTCTGAGTTCTATTGCTCCAAATACTTTTGAAGATATACCACCAGCATAATTTTTCTCTCCATGTATGATTGATTAATTCCCTCCCCAAGGCCTCTATTTATACTTAGGAAAATAGAGCAGTTTCGAAGGTTGAGGAGGTTGAGACAGTTAAGATAGTTAATGTTTAAGGCTTAAAAAATCTCCATTAATCATGTTTTATTATTTTTAATGTCGAATGGAAGCATACGCGAGTATTGATACTGGAAACCCGCGTATAACACGCGAGTTGCTATAAGGGAAACCCGTATACAGATTTGTATGCGGGTTGCAACGACAATACTCGTGTACAATATGTTGTATGTTGTGGAGATAGTCGCATATGTAAGAGAGTTTCTGTGGAAAGAGTTGCGTACATAAATCAACATGTAAAAAGGTAAAAATGGAAAGCTAGGTGGATAGTGAATGCATTTCATGTCATGCCCATCTATAGTGTTTTAGGCAACCTTCAATCCATAAGTGTCCTTTTGTGTGCCAACAAATGCAATGCCGACACTCAGATGGAGAAGTGCCATTTAGGTTGATAAAAAAGGGGACATGCCAATGGACATATGCAAAGTAGTAATATAGAAAAACTTACCTAAATGAAACAATTTGATCCATGCTTTTTTCTGCCCACTAACATAGTTCCTCAAGTAACCCTCCAACATTGATTAGCCCTCTATGTTTGGCCATCATCTTGTGGATGATAGCTTCTTCTAGGAGTCAAATTTGTTCTCACCATTTTGAAGAGTTATTTCCAAAATGGACTAAAAACTTAGCTATCTCTATCACTAACAATGCTCTTGGGAAGCCCATGCAATCTGGAAACCTCTCTAAAGAATAGCTTAGCCACTTGTGCAACAGTTAAATATGTAGTAATAGCAAATAAATGAGAAAATTTAGTGATTCTATCCACCACTACAAATATGTAATCCTTACCAAGAACTTGGGGTAAACCAGTAATGAAATCCATGGAAATGATCTCCCATTTTTGTTCTGGTATAGGAAAGAGGTGCAAGAGACCAGCTCGATGATTGTGATCCACTTTGTTTTTTTTACATGCTAGGAATTCATTCACATATTTAAGAACATAATTCTCCAACCCTTTCCAATATAATATTTCTCTCAACATTCTAGGTGTTTTAAAGAAACCAGGGTGGCCTACTAGAGGAGAATCACGAGCTCTCTTCAAAAATTTCTGCTTCAAGATTGGACTAGGGACCAAATAGATTCTATATTTGTAGTAGATGATTCCTTCCAACACCTTATACCTATCATCATGGTTAGTACCACAAAATATTTCACATGCAAACTTATCCTTGGCATATTCTACTTCTAATATAGCTTTCCAATCTTCTGCAACATCCATTAGAGAAATAGAAGGTCTTCTAGATAAGGCATATTCTACCAAATTATTATATCCCTTCACATATTCAATATCAAAATCAAATACTTGAATCTTACTCACCCACTTTTGCTTCCTTTCATTTAGATGCTTTTGAGTTAGGAACTACCTTAAGTTATTATGGCCAGTCTTGACAACAAACTTGTTTCCCACCAAGTATTGTCCAAGCATGTATGATGGCAAATATTTATTTGTCATAAATAGAGTAAATATTCTCATGTGGTTGTAGCTTCATACTATCTAAAGTTATTGGTTTTTTTCCTTGCTTTAGGAATTCTCCAATGCCGTCCCCTGATGCATCACACTCCAAGACAAATGGTTTAGAAAAATAAGGAAATTAAAGAATAGAACAACTGGTCATTACCTATTTAATTCTTTGGAAATCATTTTCAGCCTCTTCATTCCATTTGAAAATACCCTTCTTTTTCAAATTAGTGAGTGGTGAAGTGAGTTTGGATAACTTCCTCACATATTTTCTATAGTAGGTACAAATCCTAATGAATCCTCTCAACTCAGTGAGATTTTTGGGATGTGGCCATTCTATAATGTCTTTTATTTTATCCAAGTTCACATTCATTCCATATTTTCCAAATATGTGTCCAAGATACAAAATTTCTTTCAAACCAAACTCACATTTGGACAGCTTAGCAAACAAAGATTGATCATGCATAATTTTCAATACCACTTCTAGATGATGCAAGTGTTCCTTCCATGTTTTACTGTAAATACAAATTTCATCAAAGAAAACTAGTACAAACTTATGAAGTTGCTTGTGGAATATATTTTTCATGCATGGTTGAAATTTCAAAGGACCATTTGTCAAGCCAAAAGGCATGGGAATAAATTCAAAGTGATCATAGTGACACCTGAAAGAGGTTTTTGGTATGCATTCCTCCCTCATTCGAATTTGATGATAACTAGATCTAAGTTCAATATTTAAGAAGAAATTTTCTCCATGGAGCTCATCCATGAGCTCATAAATACTTGAGATGGGATATCTACTTAATTTTCTTCTTGTTCAAGGCTCTAAATGCAGTGCACATTCTTAAGGTCCCATCCTTTTTCTTCACCATGACAATTGAAGAAGCATAAGGGCTTGAACTAGGTCTCATGAGAACCAATTCCAAGAGTTCTTTAATGGACTCCTCAATCTCATTTATAATCCTTTTGGAGTGTCTATAGGGATGCATTTTGATAGGTTGGGCTCCTATCTCTAATTCAATGGCATGCTCCACCCCTCTATCCAGCGACCTTCCTGGAGGAAGGTCTCCAAAAAGCTTCTCATACCTACCCAACATTTGTTTTATCTCCTATGGATGTTTGGAAATATTAAAGTGAGGCTTGTAAGATGTGATTAAACATTCAACAACCCATTCAATGTCCCCATTCCACAAGTTAGATATCATACCATGAGATGACACCACCTGATTTGGGTAAGTGTGCATTCCTCTCAACAAGATGGGTTTCCATTCCGAATTTTTGAACTTCATTTTAGGGACTTGATAGTTTACTGTATTCTCCCATATATAATATAACCATTGGACTCTGAAAACTACATTTTTATCATTCACATTGACTTCATAGAAATTGTTATTAATAGTGTGATTTCCTATAGTAACTTGAAGCTTTCGAATCCATTTGGTACAGTCCATAGAATTGTTACCTGAAATGATGAATGTGAAGAAATAAAAAGTTTTAGTATGTATATTCCTCCTCTCCACCAATTTTTCATATATCAAGTTATGAGTGGCTCCTCCCTCCACTAGAATTGTAACCTTTTGGACTTATATATTACCTTTGAGTCTAAGGGTGTGAAATCTAGGCACACTTGAAAGTACTGTAATTTTTATTTTCTCAAGATATGGATTCTATTCTTCTTCTATTTCATACCCCTCTTATTTGGATGCAAGTTGTACTTCTTCCTCCAACTCCTCCTCATCCTCTTTAGACAATACTTTAATGTAGCGTGCCTTCCCTTTGGCACACCTATGTCCAGGAACCCAAGGATGCTAGCATGTGAATCATAATTTATTTCTCTTGAGTTATTATTTGCTTGGTCCCTCCTTATTATCCCTAACTAAGGAGTCCCTTTTCCATGGTTTCCTCCCTCCTTTTAATTTGGAAGGAAAATTAGGCTTATGGGGATACCTAGTCTTTGGAAACACATTATGTAGATCTTTTGTCAAATTTATGGAATCCTTCAATGTAGTTTTCCTATGGGATTTCAAGAGACATTTCAAAGGTTCTTCCAACCCTTTAGTTTATATTAGAACCAACCTAACCATAGATATATCAGAAACCACCACTAAGATATTTTGAAATTCTAATATATATGATTCAAGGGTCCCAAATTGCTTTAATTGTGTCAATTATTTGAAGGGAAGTTCAAGGTATTTCATATCGAATCTCTCCACTAAATCCTTGCAAAAATTTCTAATAGGATGAAATATGATCATGTCCTAGGATATTATGGCCATGTAAACACCAATCATTGGCTTCTCCCTCAAGATGTAGAATGGCCATTTTGAATGCACCATCTTCAACCATAGGATTTAACTTAAAATATACATCTAGTTTTTGTATCCAAGCATTGGCATACATTTGGAAAGGGCCATCAAAGGAAGGTATAGTTACCTTTCCTATGGTATACTTCAATTCCTGATTTAGAAAAGGTGTCATATTCCCACTTCCTCCATACTTGAGCTTTCTAGAGACCTTGAAGAACTTATCGAAAGTCAGAATTTTCCTAAATTCTTCACTTAGTTGTTGTCACTCATATATTGCTTCCTTCATGCCATAAGTAGTGTCAAGGATATCTTTATATTCTAAAAACTTAGGAATTGTGTATTTGGTCTGATTCTTGAATTCATGGGGTCGATTGTGAGGTCCAGTATTTGAGAAAATAGTTTCCCCATAGGTCTTCTTCTCTTCATGATGTGAACTATTACTACTCCATGGCGTTGAATTTCCCCTAAGTTGGCTATCCAACAATTCGAACCCTTGTATTAAATGACTGATCATATCATCAAAACACAACTTCATGTATGCCCTAAGATCCTCCTTATCATCCATAACTTTGAATCCTAGTTCTTACCTAATCCCCTCGAAAGCATAATTGAATTCTTCACGTTCTTCTCTTCCATTGAAAATGTATTTAGTTTCTATATCTAATGGAGGGATACAATCATCAGGAAATATGAAAAGATAACTTCAACAGGTTCCAAGACCATCCTTGGAAGTTTTGGGAAAATTCATGCTTAACTAGTCATGACTATGGGGGTTCCAACATACTCCAAATCATCCCAATACGAAAGGAAATGGTTTGGTGAGTATTATTACATCCCAACGCAAGTACGATCCTCCAACATTTGTGAACGGAGTATAGGGACTAATATCAGACATCAGGGGATGTCATTACACATGGTTATTATCTCTGTAAAGTGGTTATAAAGTGAAACATTCATATAACAACTTTCAGTTAAATTGCTTAAGGGAAAATGACATTACTAGCTCAATTTTAACTCGTAAAAAGTACATTGAATAGTTCAGAGGGTGACATGATAAATGGATACCATCTACAGAATATAAATTTCTCCCCCAACAGAATTAAACATAATAGAAATTCCTTAATACATAGCACATATAAAACTTCTTCAAAATGAAAGCCAAATACATGAAAACTAGTTAATCAAGAGCTTGGAAATGTGAGCATTTTTGCACATGTATTTATCATATTTCGACTCACATAGTATATGGACATAATATTACATATCCAAACATCATATAACCAATATTGGGACTAGACTCATCCAAGCGCAAGAACCACTCCAACAAGTTGACCATTGAATGAGAGTATGGGGAATGGTGAAGTAGGAATGAGAGAAGGGGGAGATAGATAAGTCTCAAACTGTATGAGCCTTCAACCTGCAACTAAACCAATTAATTCAGTTCCAAATTAGAGGTATGAATGGAATCTCCATCAACAAACTTGGAAAGGAATCCAACTCCCTTGAAATTGGTTCACAAGTAGGGAGAGCGAACATTCACCATGTAATGGACAAGCAAAATTTCTCCAAAATGCCCAAGGAAAATTAACAAATGATAAAAATCCATTATCCTTCTTCATGAAATCATTTTATTAAATTCATGAGGTCTTATAAGGTTTATTTTCTCTCCATAGGATTCCTCCAACTCATATTAGTAGTTTAGTAACTCTTATGACACTTGTTCTCTTCCCCATGCTCCAATTCTTTCCATAATTCAAATGGCTGCCTCTAAATCCGAAATATGCCCTCTTGGTGGATATTTTTATCCCTGTAATATCATGTTTGTCATAGGTTTTCAATAAGGTCTCAATTTGTTATATTTGTCATATAATATTTCATCATTAGTTGACATAGAGTGCATGGAATCTCCCTCCAAGTGGCACACATTGTATTCTTAGTAATTTCTTCCTCTTCCATGGGAGTTACTCCCCTTTAATAATTCAAATTCCTTTGTTAATGATATTCTATTTGACACCACATCACCCCAAATAATGTTACATTCCCATGGATTTCAATTTGGATTAAGGCCATGTCAAGTGTGTGGATGAATATAGCCACCCAAGTACTCCATGGGCCTACAAGTGTCTCCATGAACCAATTCCACCTTATTTTCTTAACATTTATTATTTATGTGACCCAATTTAATGTGAATATGGTAAACTAAGGTCATTTTGGGTCTCATAGCTCCCTTATTGAAGAATTTTATGCCTCCACCTCAACCTAGGGAACAAGTAGGTTGGTGAAACATTGTTTTCTAGTAGTCTTATTTGGATGGGGACATGACACATATATTCACTAGTCAACATCAAGATACTTAATCCCCTAACATTAGGACTTTTAGAATACCCAATTACATTGTTAAAGGAAGATTATTAAGAACCATAGGAAAATCAGTCAACTTACACTTTGTGATGTTTGACCAACCATGAAAGCAAGCACCATCTTTTCCACCATTAGAACTAAATTTCCAACCAAATATTACACCAAGATAAGTGATTGTGTCTACAAATATTACCCATAGTTGGATGCATTCAATTGTAATGCACCTCAACCACCACCCACAATTTGTTTACTTGTCTACATCTTACTAGTAGATCAGGAACCTTCAACCTCATCGCATATTTCAAGTATGCTACCATCACCTACCACTTCAATTCATCCACTTGGCACATCCCCTCTCCTCTCCCCATGGAGGGGATACCATTTCACATATCCAATTTTTATTTCTCATGCTGGTTGTACAACTAAGACTCTAGTATTTGTTTTTGAAGGCACACACACACACAAGTTTGATCTTCCACATATGCCTACGGTATACTGATAGCTCATATGCATACATGGCGGCAATTTTATATGGATTTAAACCGTCTAAATCTATAGTACACTGAATAGTAAACTTGGGGACATCACTTTTTTGTACCTAGGAATTAGGTAGTATCAGTAAGGGTATGAACCATCCCCCTCAGTTAATTCCATGAAATACTATCCAAATACCACTATCAGGATCCCAATGTTATATTAAATAGGTATCGATCACTATACTTTGTTTCCCATAAGACCTTGCATTATAAGCACAAAGGATTTGAAATATATGGCATGCAAGATGGATACTAAATACTTTGAAGGAGGATATTATAACACATCTATGAAGCTTTCTTATTCTGGATTATTATACCAAATAACAGGATAAAGGGAACAACATACACAAGTACCAATCAAATATGGAGAAAATATTTCTAGAGAACATGAGGATTGAGTCCATAGACCTGATCATTCACTACACCAAAACCCATAAATTATGGCTTCAACTTGAGACTGGAACTGCTTCATTCCAAAGATTTATATGAGGAAGTTTGATGGTAATGACAGGATGACTTAGATGCTATAGATGGAAAATTTATTTGATCTATGATCAAAATTATGGATATGATTGATTCCTTTGTTGTTTTTTCGGTTTTTTAGCAACCTATAACATATTAGTACTTGCACAATTAACAAACTTAGTGAAATAAATAAAAGGGGAAACTTTAAACACATATGGCATTTAATGTCCTATATGTCCTATAATCATACTAGTGTCCTCAATGTTAACTACATTATAGTGATTTCATACTCTCTCTTATCATGTTACCATGTGATATCATTGCATTCAATTTTATTTTGATGGGACTTTGACTAGAGAAGTGAATAATGCCATGGTTTGTTTGTTTTCTCATCATAAAAAGCATCACATTGTTTAGAATAGAAAACTTGAGCAGGAAACAACACTAGTAATTGAGCATAACTTCAATAGTTTTATGAAATGGGAAAAAATATATTTGATTGGGTATGCATGGTTGCTAAACCACAATTTTGTACATCAATTGAAATTTGTTTTGTAACGATAACTTACACTGGACTTGGGAAACTTGGTCATCGATGGCCTATGAAATTGGTTCATGTTACATGTTTTTGTTTTTTTTTATTTGGTATTGTTTCCCTTAGGCATTTGTTGACCTTTTGATACATTATCACGGTGATGATTGAAATTTTGGAATAATGAAAAGGGGATGTATATGAATGTAACCTTTGGTAATCATGAGGCCATAGTGGCAATGAGATTTATTTTTATATTGATTCACTCCATCACTTGTTAATAGTCCTATATGTATTGAATAATCACATTAATACTTAACATTGCAAGGTGACAATGAACAACCTAAGTCGACTTAACTATTAAGAACTTGTGTTTCTTCCTTGGAAGCCACAACTTTGAAACCATATGAGATATGGTATGTACACTTCCATAGACTAGAACATACCCTTATGTATTTTATTAATGATCATTTGGATGTATTTTGTTACTAGACTAGTACTTTTTTTAATGTTCAAAACCAATGTGGTCTAATTTAGTTGCATTGTATCTAAATTGAGGGGTCATGATCTTTAAAACTTTATAACATGACATTGATAAGTTGATTGGCCTATGTAGGTATAATCTTATCATCTAGAGAGTTGTGTCATGTATTAGGTTTCAATAATAGATAGGAGTTGTACTGGTTTTGAAGTAGGGGGAAACATTTTAGAAAGTTTGTATGCAAACATAATAGAAGAATGTGGGGATATGATTCTTAATCTAACAATAAAAGAACATGTTAGTCACATAACTAAGTCATTTTTTGAGCAAAAACCAATGATTGACTAGATCAAATCTTGTATGGATTAATAAAGCATACAAAATTAAAACAAACATCAAAGCTACTGGTGCAGGGCCTCTTAGTTGACATTTTATTGCTAGTGAAGCCTACTTTTCGACCATTTGACCCTCCTTTTCATGTTATTTTCACCTTGTTATCATCCCTTTCACCATGATTATCTCATATTTTAATAAGAAATGAAATCCACAAATTATAAGGTAATTATGATAATTAATTAATGAAATTTCCATTCACTTTAATATATTAGGAGAATTGGAAGTCGATTATTACTAATGATGGTTGTGAGTTTAGTTCCTACAGCTACAATCATCTCCTACAACAACTATCCAGTTCCTACATTAACCTCAATGGTTATGATATTTGCGATCCTCAAGGGAAAAATTGGATAGATAGGATTGGTTGGAAAATGTTTCAATATGGTTTCATGATATTCATATCACACCCAAGTCACATATGACATCTCCAACTCATGGTCAACTATTTTTGCAGCAACACAATCTTGTAGTAGCCATTTCCAGGTTTTTTGCAACAATGTGGTCCTGTAGCACCATCTTTGTTCCTGTCACTTGCACATGTCCAATGGGGAAACAGACACATGTACATGATAAATGGATGTACATGTATGGTCATATGTCCATTATACCATGCCCATATTTCACATGTGAATCTTCAAGCACTTGATCAATGAGTTAGTTTAAATCTACAACAATTTTCTAATAGTCAACTTGAAGCATGATATTCAAGGCAATGAAGGTGCATCTTGGAAAACAAAAACATGGGTTTTGTTCAAAGCATGATAAATTGAGATTCTATGTAGGTTTTTTTCCAAAATTCGATACGGTTTGAGATATATAGATGGATATTAAAATGGTTTTTTGTGATTTTCACTTAAATTCCTATAGGTACATTTTTAGGAATTCGGTTACAAGTTGGCATGATTTCACCTCCATCTTTTGACCATGACTTCTATGATCAAATATGAGCACATGAGTATAGTTAGGGATGCTTTTATACTTTCATGTTCACCAAATAACCTCATTTTTCTTAATTAAACCAAGTCCAATATTTGTTAGTTGTAAGATCCACTTATTTAGGGATTGCTTTTATCTCTAACCTCTTTTCCTCTCACAAATGAATGTATAAATATGAGGGAAAATAATTATTTGAGGGGAGTTAGAGTACGAGATTTCATAAGAGTCAAGAGAGTTGAGATTCAGATTATATTTTTTTCTTCATCATATAATGGAAGTTTAGTTTCTCACATGTTGGCGTTAATAATTATGTAAGTTTGTAAGTAGTGTAGAAGGACTGTTTGTGAGATAAGGAAAGACCCCATTTCTCTTAGAAACAATTCCATGGTGTTTTGTTTATTTATGTATTGGTGTGTGTTTAGTTTTTTTTTCATTAGTATTGTAAAATTAATTTAATTAATTTTTTGTTCATGTAACACTTAATTTCTTGTTTCTCTAACATCTTCTTTCTTGTAACTTTTTAAGCATGCATGCGAATCTTAGGAATTTTATTGAATGAAATATTGAAATGGTATGGAGATTGAATTGATTTTATACCATGAACACTTGATTCAATATCAATTAAAATAATTGATTGCAGAGTCTTGCTAATGCCAAGGTTTTAACTTAAATATCTACTAACCCAACCCATAATTGGAATAGTATTGATCTTGAGAGTTCATGGTTTATACTGTGTGACTTAGATTAGATTTGTGTCTTTCAAGTATTGTTTAAAACCTTTCAAGTGAAACTCAACGAAATATTTGGATTCGTATCTAAATGAATTACATATGATTGAAACATGGTTCTACCTTATGAGGTCACTCTAATCCTTGTCAATCTTGAAATGCATCCTGGTTGATTGGGTTGAATTTAATTTTACATGCCTGGTGTGGATTGGTGAGTGTAATGGTAGGTTTTTTCAAGAATTTTAAGGATTGTATTTGCATATACTTTGCACAACACCTCACAAGTTTAATAATACCCCAAATCGATAATTTATGTTACCAATTTGAGCAATCAATTAATTGACATACAATTGGGTTTTCAAGACATTAAACACACAAAAATACATGGAAATATATACAAGAGTGTATTAAAAAAATTATCTTCATTTGGAAACCCAAGATAACTCGATAATTACACTGCTCCTAGGGAAATTTCAATTGTTTTTGTCACACGGTAGACTTCAAGACATTGAATTGTGGCAATGATGTCAAAATTACTTCATGTTTCAAGAAGAATATCATGGAAGCATATTAAATTTAGGGCCCATATACATGACAATAATTATGATGTTTTTTGGGATATTATTTACAGTCAACCCTACCAAGAATTTGAGATAGACTTCTAGAAGGAATTAGAGAGGAAGTGGTTGATTTTTGAGAAAATTATTCTAATGATATGCCTAATCATAATCCTTTTCTATGATGATACTTATCTAGAGGCATGTATAATGAGCACTGCAAACACATTTTAAAGATGATGCAAGTTGAAATATTTGAATAATTTCAAGAAGGAAATAAAGGTGTAAATATGTCCTTTAGCATGTTTGATAAAGTGAAATCGTGCTATATTAGGCCCGACACAATCCATGACACTTGTTGTTGTTGGTACCAGTTTTAATTACATCTTTATTATGACACATTTGCATATTTGTACAAAAGAAAATATCTAGGTGACTCTCCTCTTCATACAATGCATGATTTTATTTCAATGAAATTATGAAGAAAGACTCATGAAGATTTTCTTTTTAGTAAGAATACTCTGTGAATGTGATAATATGACATTGTCCCATTAGACCTTTCCTATGGATCCCACATACCTTGCATTGTCAAATGTTACAATCGCGTGGGTGTCATATGAGCACATTACTATGAATAAATCCTCTTCGTTATTTGTGTCCTTTAAGAGAATTGGTTTTCTTGAGGATGATATCCTTGTTTTAGAATTCTCGGTTTTTTTACCTTAATGTTTGTAGGTTTTAGAATCATCGGTTTTTTGACCTTAATGTTCGTAGTTTTTTCGATGAGGCTTGTTGTCGGTTAAGCAACGACAGATGGTTGGATTTGCAATAAAATGTGGAAGAAAGTTCGTCGTATTTGTGATAAGCGGTGAAGGGATGGTTGTCGAATTTTCGATGAGTACATGCTATTGTTTTACAATAGTTTAAATGCATATTTGCAACAGTAATTAGGTTTATATCGTTGGATATTCGACGACATTGAAATTTGAAAATACATAAATTAGAAAACATTCTGACATGTTTTCTATAGAAGCGATGGACGGTTTGTGGAAATTATTTATTCCTCGATAGACGATTTGAGGAATTGTTTTATTCTTCGACGACCGGTTTGCAGAATTATTTATTTCTTCGACAGACATTTTGCAGATTTTTTTTCATTGTTCGACTATCCACCGATTGCGAAAATAGTGATGTGTGGACCTTGATTTTTTAATATTGTCAATAGTATTCATTCACGAAGTTTGTGACAAAATGTCAAATAGCAGTATTCCTTATCCAAATGAATAAAATCGATAATTACTTGCTAGACTATGGGATGTAGCGAAAATAAGGGGTGATGGTAAATGTTATTGTCCATGTAGTCAATGTAGAGGCTTTAAGAGGAGAATATTATTGATTGCAACAACTACAAAACATTATAGGGAACATGGACACACTGAGGGGGGGAATGAATATTGTCCATTTGTAAGTTTATCATTATAAAGTTTTTTATATTTTTTTCTTTGGTAAATGTATGTATTATTTTAACATTTCCTATATTAACTTATATCTATTGATGTATTCATGTATTTATAAAGGAAATACATCCTATGGCATATCGTCCAAAGGAAGTGCTTTCAGAACAAGTACTGGGGGAACATGTAGTGCTTATGCTTAGTGGAGAACACGTGAATGATCATATTGAATAATATGATCATACTGATAACGTAGTTGAAGATGATGGTACAAATACATTGATCCATGCTTCATTTAATGTTAGAATGGATGATGACAACGATGATATTGATAATGACAATATTGATGACTTTGATGATGTTCATGATATACCTCTTCTTGAGAAGGCATATGAACGCCTTTATGAAGGCTTCAAACAAATCTTCTCTCTGCTATATTGTTGATAATTAACTTGAAGGTTACGAATGGCCTTTCAAACATATAAATCACACTGATGTTAAGGTATGTAAAATAATCCATCACATATATACAATCATGATAAAGTTTATCTTTATTTCTCTAATAATTGTATTGTTAATTCATAATTCAAATTAATACAGATGGAGTGTGTTTCGTTAATATTATTTATATATTATATTAACTCTACTTTTATTTTTGTTTGATGTAGCTTAATAGCCAAATTTTTGTTACCACCATCAAATATTTTACCTCGCACATATCGATATTTATCTTCCATCATGAAAGAGATTGGATTGAATTATGAAGCAATTCATGCATGAACCAATGACCATGTTATATATTATAATCAGCATGAATTTGCAACAGAATGTCTGGAATGTCATATAAGTAGATATTGAACTAATCAATTAACAAAAAAGGTGCCTCATAAGGTTCTTCGTTATATTCCATCATTCCATGTTTGCAACGACTGTTTAGGTGCAATAACATAGCTCAATTTATGGATTACCATGCCAAGAACAGAAGTCATGATGTTGTTATTTGAATTCCTGCAAATGGTTCTTCATTTAGAGATATGGAGGAAAAGTGGCCTCACTTTAAAGAAGAACCCCGTAATCTTAGGATTTCTTTGGCAGTAGATGGTGTTAATCCATATTCACTGATGATATCCATTTACACGGTGTGGCCTATTTTTGTTATCAACAATACCATTCCTCCATGGTTTTCAATAAAGAGGGAGCACATAATGTTTTCGATGATTATTCTAGGTATATTGTGTCTACAACTGTTTTATTTTTAATGTAGTTGTGCCATCTCATTTGTCGTATTTTGTTTCATAATGTCATATATATATATATATATATATATANGCATGGTTTATATATCTTAATGGCTCTCATAATTATATATTTTATATGTACTTCAAATAAATCAGGTAAGTTCCAAGTCAAAGATATGAATGTAAATATCGAACCTCTTATAGAGGATCTACTGAAGTTATGGAATGGAATCAATATGTATGACGTATCTAGACCAATACGACAAAGGAAATTTCAATTCCATGCAATGGTTGTATGGACAATACATGATGCCCCAGGGTTAACCTATTTTTTTGGTTTGTATTTTTAAGTTCCACTTTAATTTCATTTAATTTTATGAAGTAGTTAATATAGTTTATATATAATTATAATTGACATAGATATTCCATATCTATATATTTTATGTCTTCAAACAAAGGGAAAATTTGCATGTCCATTTTGTGGTCCTAAGATCAAATCTCGTCGCTCAAAAAGCTTAAGAAAGGAGGTGTTTGATGAGTATAGGCATTTCATCTCTAAAAATCACACATATAGAACAACCGAAAAAATATTTTCAATGGGAAGCAAGAGACTGCATTAAAACCATGGAGAATGGAACCTCACCTTTGGAAGATGCAACATAATAGAAACTGTCAAGCTGGTATGTATGGATGATCATATATGAATTGATATGTATTTTTTTTGTTTGTTGTTTACTATAGCGACCATAATTGATTTATGAAATTGATTTATAAACTAATATTCATGATGTCTGTCATGATCATGAAGGCATTAATGGTATTCCACGAGGAATGAAAAGTTATCCCATACAATTCAGCAGGTTTTCCTACTATGAGCACCTACAAATTGCTTATATGTTTGATACAATGCATGTTCGAAAGAATGTGACTGAAACATTATAGCGACTATTGGAGCTAAGGAGCAAGAAAGATAAAATTGTGAAAGTTTGCAAATACGTTCAATAAGGAAACCATGCAATGAAAGACCTCATTCAATTTCATAGCAACAGAGACCAAATTAATATAAACTCAATTCCATGGATGTTTTTGGAGCAACAAAGTAATGTTGTAAAAGAAGTAATGCGGAAAATTAAATTTCCCAATGGATTTTGTGTGAACTTTAAGAATATCATAAATAATTAAGGTGATTTTGTGGGGGTCAAAATGCATGATTGGCACTTCTTCATTAAGGTAATTATTATTGTTATGTCCATATTATTTTTTATTTTATTGCATAAATTTGTTTTTTTTTGTCTACTCTTTGTTTAAAAAATGACGTGGTTTGTATATTGATACAGTATGTTCTACCTCTTTCTCTCCTGGACAACTTCGACAACAATGTCAAACAAGTTATATATAATCTTGGGAAACACATGAGGTAACTAGCGATTATTTGCATGTGCTTAGCGTTTCTTTAATTCTTCGTATAATTTATATTTGTTTTTTTTGCACTAATTCATGTTATGTAATTTAATGGTTTTTTTTGTTAAATAGAATTATTGATTTGCGTCAATTGTATATGGTTTTAATCTAAAGAAATCCATAAAGAAGATATAAAGTATTGGAGGAGATAAATTCCTCATCTCATGTGTGAAATGTAGAAGCATCTACCTTTGGCATTTTTCGATGTACAAGAACACTACCTCATACACCTAGTTGAGGAGATTGAATTGTGTGGACCTGTGCACTCAAGGTACACCTGGATGGTTGAAAGGAACTTGAAATTTATGAAGGGTTTGGTGAGACAACGAGCATGTGCTGAGGGATCTATGATGGAAGGATATATGGTATACCAAAACATGGTGTATGTTAGTGAATATCTTCCTAATTTAGTGTCAAAGCTCAATTTATGTCGCATTTGTGATTCGAACTCCAATAACAATTTTGAAGGGGAGTACCTGAAGGGGAAAGGTAGATAGAGGAAGGTGAAAGGTAATTATTAGCTAGTGGATGTTAATTAATATAATACATTTGAATGTTGACTTTTATGTATATATATTGTACATATTCTAATTGCATATTCAATTTATTGCATCAATTAAGAGCATATACTTTGTTCATAAATTTTACAGATGTCTTGAATTTTAATGTTTATTGTCATCAAGCAGTTGGTTGAGAGTGGGATGTAATTCATTTATACATCGTAAACAATCTTGACTAGATGAAGGTATGGATTGAACTATGCGAACAATCGGGTCATGGAATAACATGGGAAGGTGTGGCTTCATTGGTAAAAGCAGCACATTGCAATGGAGATACAAATCTTACATAAAGGGAAATCGATTTAGCACATCATTTAAAAGATAAGAAGAAAAGCATATTAATCAATCACTCTAATTTTTTTTTTTTGCAAATTACATTTTGATGTACATGTTGTTCTTTTCCATGTATGGCTGCATAAACATGCACTTAATCATAAATATTGAATCACTATGTAATATTTTCATGTATTTCTTGTTGTAGGTAAAGCACCATAAGGCTATGCTCTGTAATGGTTGTAGATATCGCATCAAAAAACTGGATGATACAAAGAAAAAATCAAATTGTGGGATATCTGCAGTCTTTGAGGTGACCAATATTTCATCTAGAAGTGACAGACATCCAGAACTATCAAAAAATCGATACTATGGGTATTTGGAAGATATTCTTTAGTGTGAGTTTAAATCCTTCAATATATTTTTGTTCGTTGTCAAATGGTATAGGTTACGATTGAATCAACATGATCTCAATAGAACTATTACTGAACACGATAATGCATTTACCATGGTAAATACAAGGTTGTTTGAGCCAGGAATAGAGCCCTATGTTCTGCCAAGCCAATGTGAACAGGTATTTTACTCGAAGGTTCCTGGTAAAGTGGGTTGGTCATTTGTTGTGAGACACGATCCAAGGGGAAGGCTGGTAAAGTATAACCTAGAGGAAGGTAATGAAGAGTGTACTCTAGAAGAAGAAGAGGATGATGAAGAGCATGATCAACATGAGTTAGATGATCATGATGATCCAGAAGAAGATGTACAAGAGTTAGTTCAATCAGATGATGTAGCAGACAATGCCCATGAATATTATATCGACAATGACGTGATGATCGTAACTAACTTAGATGACAACAATGATATGGCCAATCCTTACAACGTTGACTCTAGATCTGATGATACAGATGATGACTTGGATGAAGAAGCTGATGAAGTCTATTGAAGGATAACTATTTAATTAGAAATATTATTTTACCTTTTTTTTTTTTAAAAGAGTTACTAACATTAATGAGATCATATATTTATAGATAGGATAAAATATGAGGTTAAAATAATCTAGGACAAGTATCCAAATATTTGAATATTATTATATAATTTGATTTGCAAAATCAATTAATTTCATCAAATTGAAGATAGAAATCTATGATTCATTTGATTGTAGTTGAATAGATCATGATCATTTTGGATTTGTATATATATGATTCCAACATATTTTATAGTGGGACAGTTTGTACATATGATACAAAATAGAGTAAATGTAGGAGTAGAGAAAACAATATTTATTTTTGTGAACAATGTGCTTCCACCTACTGGTAAGTTAAATATTATCAATTTTAATTTGATGTTCAATGTATTTGTAACTAATATTGTTTGGAATTTTCTTTTTCAATACTTAAGTCCACCGTCGTCATCATCATCATCATCATGTGCTATGTAGGGCCAATGATGAAATTTTTCATGTATGTGCCGGGATGGTGTGAAATTTGGTGTGGTTATACTAGACACATGCATTGAGGGTGTGGGAGGGTTTCCAGACTAAAAAATCATCCATCATCATCATTATCGTAATCGTTGTCATCAACAACATCATCAACGCCATCATCATGATCATGATCATGATCATCATCTTCATCATTTCATATGAGATGAACATGGTGATCACCATTTTCATCATCATCATCATCGTCGTCGTCATCTTCATCATCATCGTAATCATCGACATCATCATCGTAATAATCAACATCGTCATCATCGTCGTCATCGTCATCAACATAATCATCATCATCGTCATCAACATCATCAACAACATCATCGTCGTCATCAACAACATCATCAACGTTATCATCATCGTCGTCGTCATCATCATCATCATCGTCGTTGTCATCATCATCGTAATCATCAACATCATAGACCTAATCATCATCATCAACATCATCATTAAAGTCATTTTTACAATTAAACATAAACCTAGATCAAATTAATTACTTCATATCATCATCATCCTCATCCTCATCATCATCTGCATCATCATCATCGTTGTCGTCATCATCATTAGCATCATCATCATCGTCGTGATCATCATCAACATCATCAACATCATCATCATCATCATCATCATCATCATCAACAACATTATCATCATCATCAACAAAATCATCATCATCAACATCATCATCATCAACATCATCATCATCATCATCATCATCACCACCATCAGCATCATCATCAGAATTATCATCGTCATCAACAACATCATCAGCGTCATCATCATCATCATCATCATCAACATCATCATCATCTTCTTCATCATTTCATATGATATCAACATGATCATCACCATCTTCATCATCATCATCATCGTCGTCGTCATCGTCATCGTCATCATCAACATCATCATCAACATCATCAACATCATCGTCAACATCATCGTCATTGTCATCATCATAATCATCGTCATCATCATCCTCATCCTCATCATCATAATATTCAGAAACTAATTCATCGTCATCTTCATTGTCAAACATGTTCAACACTAACAAATCGAGTAACAAAAACCATACCTATAGATTAATTAATGTGCTACGTGGGGCCAACAATGAATTTTTTTTACGTATGTGCCGGGATGGTGTGAAATTTGGCATTGTTAGACTAGAAATGTGCATTGAGGGTGTGGGAGGGTTTCTAGACTAAAAAATCATCATCATCATCATCATCAACGTCGTCGTCATCGTCATCATCAACAACATCATCAGCATCATCATCATCATCATGATTATCCTAATCATCATCATCTTCATCATTTCATATGAGATGAACATGGTGATCACCATCTTCATCATCATCATCATTGTCGTCATCGTCATTGTCATCATAATCATCAACATCATCATCAACATCATCATTGTAATCATCAACATCATCATCAACATCAACATCGTAAACCTAAACATCATCATCAACATCATCATTAAAGTTATTTTTACAAATAAACATAAACCTAGATCAAATTAATTACTTCATATCATCATCATCATCGTTGTTGTCGTCATCATTGCATCATCGTCGTCGTCATCATCACCATCATCAACATCAGAATCATCGTCGTCATAATTATTTATTAATAATTTTGAACGATGACCATAGAATCAATTTGGACAGTACACTTGTCCTATTTGCCTACACTCTACAAAAATCATAAATGGTATTCCACCCCAAAATTCTAAGCGTAAAAATAAACCTAACTAGTAGTCTAATGAAAAATAATAATATAATGCATAATTAAAATTAGATTAACAAACTCCTCAACATTTTTTCATTTATACAAATATTTTAGTATTTACAAAATAATTCTAAGACTTTTCAACATAATTTTCAATTTTATTATCTAACTTAATTTATAATTCTACTTCTAATAATTAGAAAAATAAAATATATTAATATTTCTTTTATTATAAAATGTGATTTAACTATTTAAAAATAATACAAATATAAATAAATTTATGATGAGAAATTGAAAAATTAAAAATATTAATAAGCTTAGACATATTTACTCTTGGAAAAATAATATAAATAAATTTATGAAGAGAAATTGAAAAATTAAAAATATTAATAAACTTAAAAATATTATATTTCATTATGTAGAATTATTACAAATTATATATATTAATTCTTTTTAAACCGTTACAAATTGAAATTAATACTTAGTGAACATCTTTTTATATAATTAAATAAATTATTAATATATTTTATATAATTTCAAATACTACAAATAAGAATGTTAATATTTAATATTAAGCATTTCTAATATTAAAAAAATAGAAATTAGATATAATACAATTTCTTTATTTTTAAAAATAAAAGTAAGATATAATACTTGTTAAGCCAAGCAGATTATTTCCTAGTTGATTAAGCAAGCCAAGTAGTAACCTAAGGCAAGTTAATTAGCTCAATCGAATAGCGCAGCAGGAGTAGTGGAGTATCCCAGTTCTGTCTCAAGCCCAGCAACAAAGTATCTGAGTTATAGTATATCGAGTAGAGTATCTGGGTATCCAAGCCATCGAGTATACAAGGTACATTTATATGCAATTTCAGACATTTTTATGCAATTTCACGGCTCAGGTTTATCATTTCACGGTTCAATTTCACA
Source organism: Pseudotsuga menziesii (assembly GCA_001517045.1). Taxonomy (NCBI): domain Eukaryota; kingdom Viridiplantae; phylum Streptophyta; class Pinopsida; order Pinales; family Pinaceae; genus Pseudotsuga; species Pseudotsuga menziesii. Next base: position 906,065 of record LPNX010473962.1, read on the forward strand.
GCTAAGGTTTATGCAACTTCAAGCTCGCGGTTTTGATTTGGAGCTCACGGTTCCATTTTGAGCTCACGGTTCACATTTCGATTTCCATCTCAGGGTTCTTATTGAAGAAAGGAGAAGGATTTGACAGGTGACGGTTTTGCATCCAAGAAGGTCGATGTGGATGAGTATTGGATGTTAGTGAATATGCTAGTTTAGGAATTCAAAAATCCTAACAGAAAACTAAAATCCATAAAAAAAGGCATACATGAAGTTATACTATGCATAGCCTGTCTTCAAGATTTATGATAACATTGTTACTACTCTTTAGTAAATAAGAGTGTTCACACTGAATGGAACATTAGTTTTAGATCACAACATGCAATAACACGCTATCTGAGACTAGGTTAAATGACAGTACTCCTGGGCTTAGAATACAATGAAGAAGTTCCTGTTTATAAAAAGATCTAGCTCAAAACCCTTAACAATAAAATAATAACAAACAAATTCTAGACCTATGATTTAACCTAGAATAATAAAATAATATCTCCTAATATACTATAAAGAAAATCCAAATACATAACAATAAAGTACTAAGACAAGTAAGTAGGCATTCCACTTGTCCTCATGTGTAAAACACCTTCTAGAATTAGGTGTGTTTGACCATGTAAAATTCCTTCTTGAGATGTGTGTCATGACCTCCTATAGAGGGATCATCAAGAAGGTACCTCAAATTATGCCAAAATGCAAGGTCTAAGGGAGTGCTCTAGATAAGGGAACCAACCACCTAGAGATTTTGAAGAACTACCCAAAATATTAAAACAAGCTAGAGTCATCTCTATTGAAACAACAAACTTCCCCCGTAAAGATGGATGCAATGGATAGAAATGCAATAAAGGTCCATTGGTCATTATAACCTCTTCAAGGGTGAGAAAACTAAAAATTTGTGCAAAGGGCATAGATCCATATATATAACCACCATATCTCCTCCAATCAAGGCCCCAAAGTAGAGCACACTGAGAAACTATGAATAAAAGTTGGAGTGCTCCTCCAAAATATGCATTAAAAAACCCAAAACCATGTGCCAATAGAATGGACCCACATGTGAAACCATCAAGCCACCTCCAAACAAGGGCCAAACGTTGAGCACTTTGGGAATATGTCCAAGTAGAGTGAAGTGCTCCAAAATGTGTGTCAAAACCCCACACCATGCTTGAGATCAACCTTCGGAACCCCTTAGTTAATGGGTGTTCCTCAAGATATGTGCATGACGCTCGTGAATACAAGGGCCAAAATAACCTCTTCAATATGAAAATTGTTCCTCCAAATGTGAACAAATGGTGGTCAAAGGAGCCTCCTCTCCTCAAGCCCTCTACCCATCCAATCTCTCAACCCATGCAATTTAGCAATGTCACATCATATGTGGTCTAAGAATGCAAAGTTCCCATCCAAATTTAGACCCTAGTGATGTGGCATGCCTCCACATATGTAATTGGTTGTAGGGATTAGGTGAGATGTCCCTCAAGTGAAAAAATATCAATGGAATTGTGTAGGTGAAGGATATAAAATGTGACAGGAAACTACATGTGCCATCATGCCTCAAAATCTATGGTGATGCCTCATAACACAATGCCCAATGAGAAAATAGGAATCAAGAGTTGGAAACAATAGCAGCCGAGCCATAAATCCTCCATAATGCAACCTAATGAACAAGGTATTCAAACATTGTTCGAATCTACATGCATCATAAATGCTTCATAACATAGACTAATAAACAAGGTATTCAAACACAGTATTGATCCTCATGCATCATAATCAGTGGAAATATCATTCGTCATAGTATTTTTGGCTTTCTCCAATCACCTTCAACTATGTATTTTTTAAATATCATGTTGAGATATGGTTTCCATGTATTGATAATATGGACCTAGAAAGGAATCACAACATGATCACAAAACTATGTCCAGTTCTTTAACATTTGGTGTTGTTATTTATGCCCAAATCCAATCATTAGGAAACCCTATGATCTCTTTCTTCATATGTAGCACTACTTGAGGAGGACCATTACTGAAATTGTAGCTTGGGTAGGATTTCTATGATGTAATTGTACCTTAGTTATGAAGGGTTCTCTAGGAAATGAGAGTTTTGACAAAATAATGGTCAAGATACTATGCAACATTGGTATGGGGAAAGTCTTATACACTGGGTGAGTGCTAATGGGCGGTTCTACATGAATGCACACCATTTTTTTAACATTGGGACTCATTAGTACTTTATAAGAGCAAATTAGGTCATGGGGAACTACTTTTGCATTATATCTATGTGATATTATTAACATGAAATATTTTCCCAATGTCACCTCATATCCCAGATTAAGGGTGGTAACCATAGTGGATACTTATCACTAGGAAAATTCTCTCATGCACAATCAGTTCTACCTGCACAAATTATATTTAAAGTATCTTCTTCTTTGAATATTTCAATTTGAATAAAAGATATAATATGGATAAATAAGTTGGGTTGTATATAAAAGAGATTATTGCATAGACAACTAATTTTTTATTTTATAAATACATAGATATACATATTAGCCGAATAGATTAAATGCACTATGTTTTTGGTGATTCAACATTTAGTTTGTCATTGAGTTTGGGCATGAGTTTGTGTAGGTTCTGAGTAGGAGACTTGGTGGATTTTTTCCATGAATTCGTACATTGTTGGCCAAGAAATTTAGATGGGTACATGACAAGGTTGAGGTCTCTTTTATCTATGGGGGTCTTAATTGTCTCACACATACTCAACGTTTTCATATGTTTTCCTAAATGTGCTATTTGAACCCGTATAGTAGATCATATTTCATATGTGTTTTCATATATTTATAACTATGCAAAGTGACATTGTAATATATTTATACCAAGTTGCACATGTAGTAGAATGGATATCTATTTGTTATTAATTGTATCAATAAAATCCTAACAAACTAGATATGCCCTTGTCATAAGGGATGCACCCAAAACTCTATTGAGGGATGGAAAGTTCACCCTTGAAGAGTTTGGGGGTCTGACATCCTACCCTTGGGTGTATATTAGATGCACCCAAGTGTGAAATAAAGGATAAGGCACATGTACCCTAACCACTCAGGTTTTTACACTAAACTTAAACTATAATTCAATATTATTATAGAATCCCTGGGTTAGAAAGCAACTCAAACCTAACCCAGTAATTTCCAAATTGTAGCGAAAATAGAGATTTTCCAGAAGTCTTCCAAATGTTATGGATTTCTTCTTTTAGGTTTTTTATTATCAAAACCTTATATTAGAAAGTAACTTGAACCTAACCGAGTAATTTTCAAATTGTAGTGACAACATAGATTTGCAAGAAGTTATTTTGTTTGGCTATCAAAATACAAGAAAAACACAGAAAAGCAATAGCTAGAAGATTAAGAAGATTAAACGTTGGAAAGGACACAAATATCATTGAATTTTCTTTCTTCATGATGCCACCTATATTAATTAATGAATATAATCCATCTCAGCTTTAAATAACTCTTATGTCATGCTTTTAGGTTTGTGGCACAATTTGAATTTGAACACGTGTTTACACATTTACAAATGTGATATTTTCATTGATTTATTTTAAATCATGCATATATGTTTTGGTTACATTAGAATTCAAAGCAACATATGGACCTCACCATGCCTATTTAAAATACATAGGATTTTCAACTAAACACCATTTCCTTAGCATCTTCAACAAGGAATTTTGGAGGAATTATAGAGTTCAAATTAAAAGGAGCTCCATCAAGGAATAAGGCCATGCATCATTAGTGTTCAAAGTTGCAAGGGATTATCAAATTATCAAACCCATTTTTATCAAGCACCTGTAGCCTTCACTACTCCACTACATTGCTTAATTCTTGAAATACATAATTACTCATATTGTAATTCAGAATGATTTCCTCATTTATCTCTATTTAAATAACTGCAAATAGAGGTAGGCCTTGTTATATAGTTTTTGTCTTCAACATGAAATACACCCCAAACATATCATTATAGCTCCATATCCCCTATTGAATCCCACTCCTTTTGTTCTAAATACTTGCATTATGGACTAGTAGGAGCACCATTCCTTTCAAAATAATATTGATTCATGCAAAGACCTAAATGAAACTTATTCTTTAATCCAAATGTGAGCTATAGTTTCATATTAGCATTCATTAGCCAACAAAGGTCGACTTTAGTGAGCTATGTGATTATCATATATTTCGAAGAAAAATGTTTCTTGAAAGACAAAGTGAGGTCCCATTTTTTAACACACATTGCATATCAGAAATCCAAGCCCTGCAAATACATGTAATGTCTAGCTTTATCAACACAAAGGGGATTATTTTGTTCTAATTTCAACTTGAAATTTTTAAGGAAAATTTACCTAACTTTACTAACATGTTGTGTTGTTTAAACTTGTTGAATTCTAGGACTTTCCTAACTTTACTAACACCTTGATTTGTCCTTTGGAAATTATTATAGGCAATGTTCACCCATCAGACATCCCTGCTAAAGTCTTATTGAATGAAATGATGGATAATAGATAATTCAAACACCTGGTATCTGCTTTTCACTCCTTCATTACAAGGGAAACATTATCTGGATTCTATACTAAATCTGCTATATTCCAACTATACATATCCTATGATATATTGCTGAAGGGTTTGCACTTACATTCCAGTATAAAGAGATGGGTGAAACCTATCCCTTATCCTGTTGAGGTCTTGGATGTTCAATCCTGCGTTCCAAAATGATAATTGTAGGGAGTTTGAAACAATCCCTCATTACTAAGACATCACATGAAACAACACAAATTGACAAGCTAAAAGGTAATAAATCAGCAAACATTATAGACTGATATAACTGTATTTAAAACATTGTTTTCATTCTTGAATGTGCCAAGTACCATATCTGGAAATGTCAGCTCTTCACCACCATGGATTAGACTACTTGAGTGTAGTAGCAATCTGCTGCAAGCTCAGGGAATGATATATATGTGTGTGTGTGTGTGTGTGTGTGTGTGTGTGTGTGTGTGTGTGTGTGTGTGTGAGTAATGTAGGTTACCAATGGGAAATATGCCTCCAAGAATTCCTGTAGTAGCTGGTCTGATTTCTCCCATATTGGTGGTACCTACTTGAAATCTCCCAACTCTGTTCAAGTTAGCGTTGCCTTAGGGTTGAAAATTAATATGTTAATGTTATACCATAAATTACACTCCAATATTGTCTTAAATATGGGATGAAACATTGTAAAATAATATTTCCAAATAAACACTACCTTCTAGGGTTCCATATTCATTTTCAAGGCAGAACTTGTGACATGAAGATACATACTAGATTGGCATAAAACTGTGTTGCTTTTAGCAATATGGGTGAAAAATAGAATACTTCAAATTAAGGATAAGTTGGGGATAATATTCATTATATAAGGACCTTTGGGTAGGAAGAATAGGGCATCAATTCATCCTCCATTGGAGTCCTTCAACCATTCATCTATATCCCCTTCATTTGTAGGTCTCGAAATATTTACTTTGGGAACAAAGTACTTATACAGTTTGATCAAAGCCATCAGCTGTGCAAGATCCTGAAAGTAAGGATATTGTTTCATGTTTCACTTTTGTTGTCAAAAGGAAGAGTGAAAAGTTAGGAAGTACCAAAGCTAGTCAATATGTGCACATGGAGTTAATGTAGGGAAATAAGTCATATCTACTTATTTCTTCTTGAATGAAAGAAATGATGAAACTACAATAGTGGTTTATAGATGGATATTTAATAACCATGGGAAGATTCATGAGTTAGTCATAAGACATTCCAGTGTAGTGTTGTAGGATTGCCACTATGCAAATAAGGCGTTGACTTGATAGTCATAATCCCATTAGTATGATAAATTATGGGAGAGAGAAAAACATCCCTATACAAATATTAACCGATAAGTATGGTTTTGGTGTATCATATGGATAATAACATCCTCTAACAATAGTTGTTATTATGACTCTTAAAGGGTCCTACATGAGATCTGGGCACTTTTAGGCCCTTGATCTTTCAAGATT
>LPNX010473962.1:913096-955894 GCA_001517045.1 Pseudotsuga menziesii
TCTGAGACGTGTGTAGGCATGTTTTTCATGTGAAATATACATTTATATTAAAAGTTGTGATAAAAGGTCAATGAATGTTGTTTCATTCTCCCAACTATTGTTTGATGCACACTTGGATAGACCTTTGGAAGGTTTGTATTAATCAGCCAAACCCTTCCACTCCTTTACCATCACATTGTTCTCGTATTAATGTTATAATAGTCTAGCATAACTGTCTCACTACAACTCTTGATTCTGCTACAGTCTAAAGGGTTCTACCATTGCATCATATGTTATAGCTTTGTGGTTATGGAATTTCATTGTGAATCCATGGTTATTTAAACTAGACCCCTGGGAACTTGTAATACCAACTTCATCCTGGTTCAATGCATACTTAAGATCCTGGCAATACAGTTCCAAATTCTTTATTTGTTTCTCCATTTCTTCCATAGATGACCTTAATTTCCTAACCTTTGTTAGTGCAGCGTCTCTTATTAAGTTGACATGTATTAGTTTTTGGTTTAATCCTTCAATGGTAATATCCCGGTCATCCATTATGTTAGGGATAATGGAATGGACTTCTTTGTTTGGACTATAACTAGGTTTTTTCTTGGGATTATTTTTGGTTAGAGGAGAGAACCATGATTTCAACTGAAGTTTTCCATTTGGGTATTTACTAGGCAATCCAATAATGTCTCGTAGTCCTGTACCATAGTTTTTCCAATAATGAAACTTAAAAAATAATGGAGAATTTTTTTCTTCTTACATGTGCCTCTCACAATCAGATACCGTGTTCATTTCCCAGGAAAGAGGGTTACTTAGGTCCAATAGAATACATTCATATGCAGACTACTACATAGAAAAATATGGAGTGAAATTGATTTGCAAGAAGCAACCTCTAATAAAAGGACCGAGTTTGTGGGGCATCTCATACTTCATGAATTTACTTTCCCCAAGATTTGTATCCACCAAGAGAAATCTAGAGGAAACATTAGATAAGACCTATTATGTCATGCTTCCACTAGATCTGTGCTTGGTGCATCAATTTCCAGGATACCTTGTTAGAGTTGCACAATGGTTTCCATTAGTGAAGAGGATATTTGAGAGCATGCTTCTTGTGGCTCATCTTAAGCATGCAATCAACTATCCAATTCCACCTGCCAAGATTTTGGAATATTTGACTGTAGCTTCTTCTCAAAAGACATTCTGCTATGAAATGGAAGAATTCTTAGGAGATGCATGTCTGAAGTGGGTTGTTATTATATGTTTGTTTCTCAAATATCGTCAGGGACAACTCACTTGCATGAGGTGAAAAATTGCGAGTAATGTTGTTATGAATCAATATGCTCTGGATAAAAGACTACATGCCTATATTAAGGAAGATTGCTTTGCTCCATCTAGATGGGATAATATTTACTTAAACTGACCTTCCACCTGGATGCTTTACTATTTCGTTTTGATGCAGGAGCATCTCACTCTCATCAAAATCTTCAAATTGTTAATCAGACATTAGGGTCTTGATATTTCCCAAGGGAGTGGATTCTCTTAGAGGAAATTAGTGTAATTTTCCTAACTTTTTAAATAGGTTTTAGGAAGCCTAAAACCATGTAGAAATATATGATCTTCATAGACACTTGTGTAAATATCAAGAAAATAGTTAATGACAAATTGAATCGATAAGGATTGAGTTATTCACTTCATTGGATATAGGAGTTGACTCTATTAATAAACATTTGTTACAATTTTATAACGTTTAGTTTAAAAGTTTGTTGTGATGAGTTGGAAGTTTATTTAAGTTATATGTAAGCCTACAGGTGTAGAGTAAGGAGAGAGGAGTGGCCAAGAAATTGAATAATCGGGCCAATGTAGAGTGGAGAAGTGACCTAGAAATTTTGTGATTAGGTTGGTGTAGAGATATAAGCTCTCTGAATGTGAACTCATCTATAGAGGTTGGAGAAAGTAATGCATTTCTAATTTGCATGTGAATGCTACTTAGTAAAATCGTGATTTTAGTATGATGATATTCCTTATTCCATAGTATTTGTGTTTATATCAAATGTGAATGAATATCTAATGAAAATTATGATCCTTGTATGTGGAAACAATGATTGTGTGTGAGTTTGAGTCGTGATATATATGCAAGGGAACTAACCTTTATATATATCAAGTCATGTTCCCTCACGATTTGGTACATATTATTTAATGTTGAGAAACTGAGGAAAAGGACATTAACTGGTGATTCGAATATGTAGTGTTTAGATTTACTTGGAAATTGGACTGGGAAATTTTAGTGTGTGGAGTGATATCCAAAAACAAACACTATCCTACTAGAGAGGGGAGTTTAAATTCTAGAGTTTGATTTCAAAGGGGAGGTTTGATTTCAAAGAGAATACTTCATCCGATTTCCAATATCGTCGGATATCCATTAAATCTGACACATATGCTATACTACCAACATCTTCAATTCGTTTGTTATATGACTTTAGCCATGTATATAGGGAGCACAATATGAGTGCAGACCATTTATCCAAGGAAGCATTGAATACAAAGGTTGGCCTCCTCTCCTTCTCGTAACTTTTAGAATGAGAAATCATTGAGGAAGGCATGATACAATTAATTTAAGAGATTTTTGATGTATGTGGAATATTCTTTTTTTGTTCTTTTGACTATGGGATACATTAGCATCTTTCTTGTTTTAGATGGGGATATAGATTTTGTTTTCATCCCCTCAGTGGTGTGTTTTATCCACCCTTGATGCCTTATTGGATAAGATGTTTGGGCTCCTTATGTTCTACATGTGGTATTGCTACTTTAGTCATCTTGGGATTGTGGGTTCTATCCCTCCCCTTGGGAATATTTTTGATACTTATGATATCCACTCGTGTTTGGAATGACTTATTATCAAGACTGTGCAAAAGTTACCTTTGATTCACTTATTGAGTATCAAGGAACACTTCTTTTTCTTCTAAAAAAAGTTACAAAATATTTGCCAATCATTTTATTAGAAATATCGAGATCTGTAAATTGGGTCTTTAATATTTTTGGGTGAGGAAACAAAATAAATTAAAAAAAGGTACACCTAAGAATTTTGTAAAAAAACATAGTTTGTATTTTGAGATAAATTGGTTGAAGCATTTGCTATAGAACAACTTGATATCTATATCGTGTTAAAGGACTATGTGATGAACTGTTATACTAGGGAATTATTGATATTATTTAGGATAATGATATCACTATTATGTCATGCTTATAGTTCTATGCAATTTTTTGCTGGTATTTTTCTATTATTTGCCAATTGTTTTCCAGCCATGGTGCAGGTAGAACCAAACAGGTATTTGTTAGACCTGTTTTCCTCCAGCAAGGGGAGTTTGGGAAGGCTAAAGGAAAGCGAGACATCTAGTAGGTCTACAAGGGCTAGATCAACTAGATGTCATAAGATCAAAAGAAAATTCAATAAATGGATGGAATTGTTTCTCAGAGGAGGGGTGTCATGTTCCTATGATGATGAGACAATAGGAGACATCGATGTTCCCTTAAGGTACAAACACCTAGTGAAACAATGGGTACCTAGGGATCTTCCTCAAGTCAACAATGATTTTTTTGTGAATGAGAGGATATATAGAATTGCACCATCATCATTACATGGATTGGGGTTGTTTTGCATGGATGGCATAAAGATTGGATACGACAGATGTACAAAATTGATAAAGTATGTTGGACTCTCTTACAATTACAATGATTGGATGCACATCATCGAATGTACACGAAGTATGCGTAGCTATGGGTTGTCAGCAAATTATTTACAACTGAATGACAAATATCAAAATAAAGGAGCAATGTTGTACATTGATGAAATGACAAAAATAACTGGGAATATTGCGGGGTTTATAAACAGTACACAACCAAGGTCTAGAATTAAGCAACCCAACTACATATTTGAGGCACGTGAAGGAAATCGTGTCTTTTTATGTTCCATTAAATCAATAGCTGCTGGGGAAGAGTTGTTTATTAATTACAATTTGAATCAAGTAGCTACACACACGGTTAGTATGGATGTGGTACATCCAACAATTTACCCAACATTTTATTAATTATTATAACATATTTAGTATTATTTTTTATCTTTAAATTTCCTATGTTGATTTTACAGGGAGGTGATGGGGGGCGCATCCCCCAAGGAGCAAGTGAGAGGAGTACACAATCTGCGAGGCAACATGTATAAATCAAAATGTTATGTTATTAAATTGTTTTAGTGAGTATTTTGATTTTGTTAGGTGATTTTTAGTATGTTTTTGATGCAGGGTTTTGTTAGGGGAACCTCCCTCACAGTAGATGTTACTAGACCTGCCTCAAGCCGACAGATATACATTGATATTTCCATTGTAAAAATTTAATATGTACAAACATATCTGTTGTTATGTTTTTTCAATAATATATTCGGTTCTTTTATATACTCTTATCTATTTTTCATGCAAAGTGTTGATCAGGGAAGCCACCCAGAAATTGATCAGATGACTGCAGCCTCGGGGCAACAGGTAAACATGAATGTAATTCTACATTTTAAATACTTTAAAATTGTACACATGTATAACATGTAGCATAATGTTTATTTTGTTATTTTTTTTTTTATGTTTGTGTTCAGTATGATAATGTTGTCTATTTGTTTTACAGGTGGATGATCAGGGAAAGTCCCCAGCTATTCATCGGACAACTGTAGCCTCAGGGAAACAGTTAAACCTGAATGTAATTCTACATTTCAAATACTTCAAAAATGTACACATATAAAACATGTAGCATAATGTTTATTTTGTTATGTATTTTTTCGTTTTTACGCTTGCGTTCATTATGACAATGTTGTATACTTTTTTTGCAGATGGATTATCAGGGAAAGTCTTGAGCTGTTGATCGGAACACACCATCGTCTAGGAATCGAGTAAAGCTAGATGTAATTCTAGGAATCTATCATGCTAGACAAATTTTGTTAATATTATTTTTTGCGCAGACTATTGCTTCAACAACTAAGCAATGTTTCTATATAATTCTATTGTAGACAAATGATTTATTTTTTGAAACAACAACTCAACAGTCTATAGAATTTGATGGCTACCAGTTGTTGAATGATGCTAACATTAGTTCTTCTGTAGCCCCGTTGAAGGTGCTATAGAAGACCTTGAAAAAACAACATGAGGAAATTCTTCGTCTGGCATTAACAATTCCACAGACAGACGAGATCAAAGAAAACGTTCAATTGTTGATATAGAGATGTCAAGCCTTGAAATTAAGTTGTGGATTCATAATGTAAATTCATTTAGAAATTTATAATTTATAATTTTATATGATAGTGAACTTATAATACAATGGTTTGTATTTACAGAAAATTCTGCAACCATACACTGGGGGTAAAGGTGGTGTTGGTCCCAGTGACCAAACCACTCCATGTACACCACATATTGCACCCTTTTTGTCCACTAAATAGGTGGTAGCATGCTTTGTGACACCCCTGAGGCCAGCAGAGGGTGCAACCGATGCTGACCGACTCACAACATATCATGCATAAGAAGGGGTGTAGTCAGGGTTTGATACTAATGTTGATGTTGAAGCAACATTTCCTGGATATTCTTGTGTCACTAGCATGGGTTCAATAGTAACAACATTTATGGTGAACGATAAACTCGTTCCAATAAAGATAGAGAAGATTCCCAGTAATTATAGATTCTTCAATTTAGTTTTTATAATTTGTTCTAATATATCGATAATTTTTTTTAATGTTGACTAATGATGGCATGATTTTTTTGAAAAAAATAATGTATTTTATAAAAATATAAATTATTTGGCCTTGGAGATCTTTGGTCCCACCATCTGAACAAGGTGGGACATACAACCAAAAGTTTTAAATGATGAGCTGACTAATCGATTGGTTGATCTATTCGACAAAGATACCTTCAATACATCGAAGTTCCTAAATAAGGCTAGGAAACATCTGAAGATTTTTCGAGACCAATATAAGGTTCACCTAGAAAAGAAACCTAGGTATGAGCTCCCTTCGATGATTCCATCAAGGAAGTGGAAAATCCCTAGTGGAAGATGGAAAAGAGAAGGGTCCGAGAAAAGTTGGAAAGATACCACCAAACACAGGGAGGTATGCAATACATTCCATGATGTAATGGCAAGCCTTATTATTATTAATTATTATATCGAATTTGGAACATCAAATAATGTAATTCAACACTTGATTAGGCTATTAGACCCATCAAATGCCACCAAGGAAAAACTGGAAAAAAATGGTCAACACAAGCTTGGGCCTGGTGGTTATTCAAATTTGGCGGCACAATTTGTAAGTATAGAAAATTGCATCCAAATAATATATAGAAAAATATTTTCGTTTTATTCTGGCACAAAATGTAAAATTAATTACGTTATGAAAATATGCAAGCTGATCGATTCAAAGAAGTGCCCACTCAGGGAGACTTGAATCTTGGCTTCCAACACAGCTTTGAAGCTGTTATTGAATGCTGAAAAATATTGTCTGTCCATACACGATCTTCTGGTGATCCATCTGGTGCACAAGTATATAAAAACTATATATTGTAATGAAAATTTATTAATTATCATGCAATTTATTCATTATAAAAAATTAACATAAACTATTTATCCTGTTTTTAGTAGGAAATTAATGATCCCGTTAATGTCGAGGATGTACACCAACCAGTCGAAGATCATGCTTCAATTCCTGGTAATTAATTTATTGATATGCTACTGTTTTGTATAGATAATTGCAGGAACTGTAATTCTCCACAATTCAATTGTAGAGCATGTAGATGCAGGGAACACTGAACAGGTTGAGCCTGGACAGGATAATGATGAACATGATGTGCCCACGCCAGGTAAAAAAACACCTTTGTAATGTTTTTTTTAAATGAATTACTTGTAATTATAAAAACAAAATCAAATTAATGAAACATTTTCACATTATTGCAGCAATTTCGAGCCCCTTGCCGCAAGTTCAACTTAGCGAGCAATCTATTAGGGAGATCGATTGACAAATTCTGGAAGATGCACTTCTTTCTAATTATGTAAATAGAAGAAAAGTAAAAAAAGAAGTGACTGAAGAAAATTTTGAGTAATTCTTTTTTATAACACAATGTAGTGCATGGTTTTTTTTGCTTTTTAATGAATGACTTGTTAAATGAATGCTTTAATGAATGGTTTACTAAATGGTTTTATTGGCTATTGACTAAATGAATGGTTTAATGAATTTTTTTAGCTATTGAATGAATGAATGGTTTATTGAATGATTTAATGAATGGTTTAATGACATCTTTTTCCAGCTATTGAATGAATTAATTTGCACTAAATTTTTATTTGCAAGTAGATGCATTGGGTTTGGAGAATTGAAAGTGATGTGGGGGGGGGGGGGGGGGGGGGGGGGGGGGAGAAGGGGCCATAAGAGCTTCCATCTTCACATGGTTGGTCTTGTTTAGTAAAGAATATACATTATTCTCGAAACAGAGAGGAGATCAATGAATGGTAAGGAAGTATACTTTAAAAATAGTTATTTCTATAATTGTAGTGTTTAAATTTTACTATTGCTATTTGACTCATCCATTGGAACTTGTTACAGATAGCATTAGGCCTTATATACATAGTGTTGTGGTTCTCCATGTTTCCTTAGGTGATCTCTTATTACCATTTACTTTACTTGAATAGTATTATAATTTACATTGTTAAATTAAAAAATTTCATCCACAACAAAATGTTCATTAATATTTTTCTTTCTAATCATTGAGACAAACTACTAAAATTGTATTTATTTAGCTTCGTTTTTTATTTTCATAAACAAGAAAATATTTTTTTGATGGGTCCTAGCATGAAATTATTGCAACAGGAAAATATTTTTAGTATGTTGAATGATGTTTTGAAAGGTAAAGAAAAATAAGATAGTGCGAAGCTCCATAAATCAATGTAAGTTGTAACAAAAAAAAATATAAATAGTATCAGCAACATATTCATAATTCTCATACATATTTTTCTTTAGTTAATTTTATTTGTATTCCATACTTGCTCAATTCCTACCATTCTTTGTTCCCTATAATTTTAACTTGCTTGAATTGATAATAGAAATATCAAATCTGCTTATAAACTATCAAATATGCTTAGAAATCCAAAAACATGGACAACATGTTTTGTTGCCTAAAAATGTTAGGTTCCTTGTTGTTGGTTTTGAATGGGTTTCTTTGTAATAGAATCATTGTCAAAATAATATATACATTTTTCACATCTTATTAGATTGCATATACAAACCTAAGGTTTCCCAAGATCTCTATATATGGTCAAAAGTGATCATATCAAAGAGATGTGAATTTTCCTTGATCTATATAGCCTGAGGCTGTAAAGTCACTTTATGGATTTGTTGATTGTTCTTCATCCACATAATCTCCAACATGGAATCTCCATAGACCTGAAGTCAATGAAGACCTTTCACAAGTGATAGAGATGTTCTCACAACAAAACCTCTCTCTTGGTCACTAGGGATCATAGATATCTTTGTCCATTCACTATTTGTTATAATCATGCTTGGTTCACTTTATCAAACACTCATAGTCCTAGAAATATACTCATGGTCCACCCATATACATTCATCTATGTCCTAAATTTGGGAATAGAAGATAAAAGTATTAAAACTTGGGCCAAGACACATTATATAGATCCCTTGAAGGAAATAAAACACAACGATAAAATACTTAAACAATAATAAAATGAAGAAGTATGGATCTCAGGGGAATCAAGGAACAAAACACGTAGCAATTACAACTTGATCAGATCATACAATCCAAAGTAGGAGGTTAAATCCAAGAAACCTATAGCTTAAGGAAAGTAGTAAGAACATTATTTTTTCCGTAGTTGAGCCAACTTTATATTAATATGGAACCATATCTCAAAATTTTCCCTTCTAAATGGAAAAAAGAAAAAAAATATTTAGTAACAAAGAATGTTTCATATAACCCTCATCAAGCCATTCTTTTTGCATAAAGGGTGGAAAACATTTATATTTTCCAAGTATTGGCCTTATATTAGGTCATATTTGTTGTTTTCCTAACCAAACATATTGAACCAAGTATTTTGAGGTAAAAAAAATTGGTGTCACATAATTTACATTAAATGAAATATCCCCCATACTAGGTTATAAAGAACCTCATTACTCAAAGCAATCTCGTCCTAGAGTTTGAATCCTGAAACCCTAATTCTTCCACTCTTACATCATCATAAGCATCAATACTTCCATGTAGCATCAAGAATACAAGAACTCTATGATATTTTCCTAGCCTTACATACCATAAGAATAAAGATCAAAAAACATATAAGTTGTTAAATCTACTCTCCATGTCTTCTACTAGGGTAGAAACCTTAGTTTTACAACAAGATACATAATAACTATCATTGACAATGGTGTATTCTTCTCTATGGTTTGCATGTATAAAACAAAACTTAGTCATCACAAAAAAAAGCCTAACATCACAAATGAGAAATCTCTCCAAGAACATCTAAGACATTTATCATCCCTTGTCTTCTCCTAAGGTTTCCACATGAACCCTAAGTCTCCAAGAAAAGTACCATGAAGGGTACAAATGATGAATGAATATGAGATAAGGATATCAAATGCATGTCAACAAGTTTCAGGTATTTTAGGCACACTTTTCTAAAGCTAAACCATATTTGAAATCACTTTAATTATTTTATATTTACAATATCAAGTATGACTTATTATATTTAAGGTGTTTGTCAAATCACTCAACAATTTCAACCCTTAATATGTGAAATTAGCATGAACAATAAGTTTTTAAAATTACTTAATCGAGAAGACAATGAAAGATGAAAATTAAATATGCAATTACATTGGTATTGGATATATGAAAACTTCCTATATGAGTTTTTCATAATTAAGTACATGTACATGCACCAACTTTTTCACAAAGATGGTACAATTTTTCAACCTCTCCAAAAACCCCGCTAAGGAAATCATGAAAACCCTAGCCGCCACCAAATATCTCCATCTAGAAACCACCAACATTAACAAGTCCTCCTTGGCTTCAATAACAATATTGTGTCACATAAAATCTCCACATTAGCATGGTTTTCTTCCTCAGGGTTTTCATACCCTAGCCATGTTAAATTGTATACATATGTGGAAAGAAAAATCTAGTGTTGGCCTCCAAATATACTTTCATGTCCTAGGGTTTGAATCCTCAAACCCTACTTGTTCCACTCTTACATCATCATAAGCATAAATACTTCCGTGTAGCATCAATAATACAAGAAATATATGATATTTTCCTAGCCTTACATACCATAAGAATAAATATCCAAACAACATACAAGGTGTTAAATCTACTCTCCATGTCTTCTACTAGGGTAGAAACCTTAGTGTTACAACAAGATACATAATAACCATCATCGACAATGGTGTATTCTTCTCTATGGTTTGCATGTATAAAACAAAACTTAGTCATCACAAAAAAAATCCTAACATCACAAATGAGAAATCTATCCAAGAACATCTAAGACATTTATCATCCCTTGTCTTCTCCTAAGGTTTCCACATGAACCCTAAGTATCCAAGACAAGTACCATGAAGGGTACAAATGATGAATGAACATGATATAAGGATATCAAACGTATGCCAACAAGTTTCAGGTATTTTAGGAACAATTTTCTAAAGCTAAACCATATTTGAAATCACTTTAATTATTTTATATTTACAATATTAAGTATGCCTTATTAAGGTGTTTGTCAAATCACTCAACAATTTCAACCCTTAATATGTGAAATTAGCATCAAAATTAAGTTTTTAAAATTACTTAATCAAGAAGACAATGAAAGATGAAAATAAATTATGCAATTACATTGGTATTGGATAGATGAAAACTTCCTATATGAGTTTGTCATAATTAAGTACATGTACATTCCACAACTATTTCACAAATATGGTACAATTTTTCAACCTCTCCATAAACCTCGCTAGGGAAATCATGAAAACCCTAGCCACCACGAAATATCTTCAACTAGAAAGCACCAACATTAAAAAGTCCTCCTTGGCTTCAACAACAATATTGTGTCACACAAACTCTCCACTTTAGCATGGTTTTCTTCCTCAGGGTTTTCATACCCTAGCCATGTTAAATCATATACGCATGTGGAAATAAAAATCTAGTGTTGGCCTCCAAATATACTTTCATGTCCTAGGGTTTAAATCCTCAAACCCTAATTCTTCCACTCTTAGATCATCATAAGCATCAAGAATTCCATGTAGCATCAATAATACAAGAACTCTGATATTTTCCTAGCCTTACATACCATAATAATAAATATCCCAAAAACATACAAGGTGTTAAATCTACTCTCCATGTCTTCTACTAGGGTAGAAACCTTAGTGTTAAAACAAGAAACATAATAACCATCATAAAAAATGGTGTATTCTTCTCTAGGGTTTACATGTATAACACAAACCTTAGTCATCACAATAAAAATCCTAACATCACAAATGAGAAAACTCTCCAAGAACATCTAAGATGTTTATCATCCCTTGTCTTCTCCTAAGGTTTCCACATGAACCCTAAGTCTCCAAGACAAGTACCATTAAGGGTACAAATGATGAATGAATATGAGATATTTCTCCTCCCTTATATATGAAAGTAGGTGAGGGAGGATAACATAAAATAAGGACAAGTTTCCCTACAAGTAAACAAGGTGGAGAACCCACATGGAGAACTCTACAATCCAAGGATGTGCATATCAAACTAGGGTTTTGTCCAACCCTGAAAGTGAGATTCACTCCAAGTCAAGATCTTGAGATCAATTACTCTCCTCTAATATCATTTGGTCTCCAATAGGGTGTTAGTCCTACATTCCCTCTTCCATGGTGTCTTGTTGTCTAAGTTCCCTTGTGTAAGTCGTTGCTCTAATTGTGTGTCCAATGCCCTCCCATATACCTAATGCTACTCTGATATGTACCAATGTGGTCAGTAAGCTCCCATTCTCCTCCTCAATATATGTTCTTAGGTCCATCACCAACCTCCATGAATAATGCTATAATTTTATGGAAATTTAAGGTCATTTCTTGCACACAATATTGTGTTGGCATTTTTTGGATGATGTTGGTGAAATGTTTTACAAGGAAAATGCTATGTCATAGTGATATTTTGTGGCCAAAATAGGAAAGAAAAAAACATACAAATGGAAATTACTTGCATTGGAAAGATGCACATTTTGGAGAAAGAAGCATGAATTGACATGGGCATGTTTTCCTAGGACAAGGAGGTAGGTTTAACAACGGTCATTGTACCCATAGGAGGAACATTTATTAGTGTAAATTCATGGTAACTTGTATAAATTTGGGAATTCTAACTTTTAATGTGATTTTGATTTTTCACTTCTCGCCAAAGGTTTCCCATATTCAATTCTTATGAATATTAAACATTAGGATGATCTTGAATATAAATTATAGTGGAAAACTATGGACCATATTTCAATTTACATCAACCCCAATCCACTAGGAATTGCAAGAGTAAGGATATCAAATGTATTCCAACAATTTTTAGCTATTTTAGGCACACTTTCCTAAAGATAAACCATATTTTAAATCACTTTAATTATTGTATATTTACAATATTAAGTATGCCTTATTATCTCTAAGGTGTTTGTCAAATCACTCAACAATTTAAACCCTTAATATGTCAAATTAGCATGAACAATAAGTTTTGAAAATTACCTACTCAAGAAGACATTGAAAGATGAAAATCAAATATGAAATTACATTGGTATTGGATAGATGAAAACTTTATACATGCATTTTTCATAATTAAGTACATGTACATTCCACAAATTTATCACAAAGATGGTATAATTTTTCAACCTCTCCAAAACCCTCGCTAGGGAAATCATGAAAACCCTAGCCACCACCAAAAATATCTAACTAGAAATCACCAAAATTAAAATGTCCTCCTTGGTTTCAACAATAATATTGTGTCACACAAGCTCTCCACATTAGCATGGTTGTCTTCCTTAGGGTTTTCACACCCTAGCCATGTTAAATCGTTTACGTATGTGGAAAGAAAAATCTAGTGTTGGCCTCCAAATATACTTTCCTTTCCTAGGTTTTGAATCCTAAAACCCTAATTCTTCCACTCTCACATCATCATAAGCATTAATAATTCCATGTAGCATCAAGAATACAAGAACTCTATGATATTTTTCTAGCCTTACATACCATAAGAATAAATATCGAAAAACATACAAGGTGTTAAATCTACTCTCCATGTATTCTACTAGGGTATAAACCTTAGTCTTACAATAAGAGACATAAAAACCATCATCGGCAATGGTGTATTATTCTCTAGGGTTTACATGTATAACACAAACCTTAGTCCTCACAAAAAAAATCCTAACACCACACATGAGCAAGATCTACAAGAACATCTAAGACGTTTATCATCCCTTGTCTTCTCCCAAGGTTTCCACATGAACCCTAAGTCTCCAAGAAAAGTACCCGGAAGGGTACAAATGATCAATATGAGAAATTTATCCTCCCTTATATATGCAAGTAGGTAAGGGAGGATAACATAAAATAAGGACAAGTTTCCCTACAAGTAACCAACATGGAGAACCCACATGGAGCACTCTACAATCCAAGGATGTGCATGCCAAACTAGGGTTTTGTCTAGCCCCGAAAGTGAGATTCCCTCCAATTCAATATCTTGGGATCAATTAACCTCCTACAATATGGTTTGGTCTCCAATAGGATGTTATTCCTATAGTCCCTCTTCCATGGTGTCTTGGTGTCCAAGTTCCCTTGGGTAAGCCATTTCTCTAATTGTGTGTCCAATTCCCTCTCATATACCCAATGCTACTCTGATATGTACCAATGTGGTCAAGAAGCTCCCATTCACCTCCTCAATATATGTGCTTGGGTCCATCACCAACCTCCATGAAGTATGCTTCTTAACCCAATAATTCTCAAGTGTCCAACATCCAAGCTACATATCACATGGTTTGAATCTCTAAGGGTTAATTCCCCTTCTTCAAGTACACAATGTTCTTGCTCCTAGCTAGGCACCTCCATTGATTGAGCAACCAACTTCCCCATTCTATGCACCTAATGGGTTAGTCAATAAGTTGATCCAAATAACAACCTCACAAGTAAGGGTGCTCTTCCATAAATCTAACCAAAGTCAATAATCCACCCAAACTAATCCATCAATGTGTCCATAAAGCATCATCAAAGGGCTAGGAGACAACACTCTCCTAGAAAGGTAAAAATACTTTTAGAGTAACCTAAATGATAACAAACTCATGCAATTTTTAGATGGAGAAATTCAGCCATGGAGAGAATGAATTTTTAGGTGGTATTATAGATCTCATACAAAACATAATTATTTTAGTTTTTATCCATGAGAGAACAATTTTTTTTGGCATAAGCAAGAGTTTTCAAATAGGTGGTTTTGAGATCATGGTATTAAGCATAGATCTCTTTTTTTTGAAAGACAAACAAAAATGGCATGTATGTAAAATAAATGATGATTTTTTTATTAAAAATGTATTCATTTTATTTAGCAAATTAATTTGATTAGAAATATGGCAAAATATAAGGACATAGTTCACTAGATGATACCTTTGACTCATACTTTCTTAGAGAAGGATACCAACTATTTTGATTTAGATTATCATATAAGACAAGGACTACCCTAGGTTATCACAAATAGGAATAACAACTTTAAAACATTTTACCCTCAATTCCAGAGGGATGAACAAAATATAGAGAGAAGAACAAAATACAGATCCATACTACAAGGTCACAACACTTTCTTGGAGGTCATAACTCTTCTTAAAACATGTTTTTGATTATCAAGATGGATATTGACTAGTTACAGTACGATAAGATCCAAACACATAGGTGAAGGAGAATATATAATAGATTTTG
Organism: Pseudotsuga menziesii; assembly: GCA_001517045.1. Taxonomy (NCBI): domain Eukaryota; kingdom Viridiplantae; phylum Streptophyta; class Pinopsida; order Pinales; family Pinaceae; genus Pseudotsuga; species Pseudotsuga menziesii. The sequence goes on from LPNX010473962.1 coordinate 928,050, forward strand.
ATCCAAACAAATCCAATTTACTAATAAATAGTCGTAGTATTTTCATCAACAGAGAAAACAGCATTAATTCACTAGATCACTACTTTTCACTTGTATTTCTTTTTATCTGCTATTTATCATTTTGATTTGTGCTAGGAAAGCTATTTTTTCTTTTTTTCTTGATATTGAAGCTTTGATTTTGTATTTTTTCTTGTGCAAGTATATGTGTACCATTACAGGAATGACTCACCTTGATCGTGTTAAATTGCCAAAATCACAGTGGTGTAATATCCATGTATTCATTGTTGGAAATATATGCTTCATTTCCTTCCAAATTTCTAAAGTAAAGGTTCCCGAAGCTGAAATGTTACTAAAAGTTTTATCTCTTCATGTATGAGGATCTTGTCATCTTATTTAATGTGTTTTTTTTATTTTCCAAGAAGGTTGGGTGGGATGAATCAAGTGCTGGTGAATGGAAGAATCGAGTTTCTATTTAGGATATTGAGCCTATTTCCACTGCATTTTTTCATTTGTCCTCCACCCTTTTTTAGGCCCAAGTGCCCACGATAGCCTAGAATTCTAGGTAAAATATATCCATCCACTTTAATCAATATTGAAATTTCTAGACAAAAAATTTAAGACATTCTTGTATCATTTATAAAAGCATTATCGTATGGTCCTTTTGTCACTGATGTTATATGTTGTATCTTCAAACATTGTTGCAGTGTTTTTTGTTCCCTGTTTCCTTCAATGTACTTGTGAGTATCTAACTGAAGATGATATCATGTTGATTTTTTTTCCATCTCCATGCCGTATGAGTTAATATGTATAGTGTGCATTGTCTTTGAGAAAACATGAAAATTTATTATATGTTGTTTCTTTGATTCTTTTTGCTTCTTCTCATTTAGCTAGTATTTGAAACTTGAGATATTTAGGTGTCTCCCTAGTGAATTGATGGTCCTCAAATAGGCCCAATTTATGATGTTCATCTTCCCAACACTTATCAAACACTTATCTTTGCTGGGAATCAAGAATGTAGAGTGATTATACAGACGGAACTTTGTGGATCAACGTTACTTATCAAACACTTATCTTTGCTGGGAATCAAGAATGTGGACCTCATTATACATATGTAACTTTAAATTTCTAATTGCAGCCTCTCTCTCATGAATTGAGAAACCCCTGGTGAATTTGATTTGTACCTCTCTTGGAATTTTAGAGTCTGAAATTCGACTTGTATGAAGAGGGACTCCAACACAAGGATTGCAGCTCGAAGTCTAACTATTAATTAGAGATTTGTACATATCCAAAACATATCTATTTCTAGCTCCATGTACCCAAAACCTTGGTTCTGAGACTAAGCATCAATATTGACATTCATTGAATAATTCTTATTGCTTCTCCCAAAATTTGAATCATATTTCATTATATAAAAAGAAATAGAAACAACCAAATTAGTTTCAATTGTTGCATCGTTGGGCATGAGTTTAAATGAATTGAAATTATGAATGGTTTCATATAGTTTGTGTTGCATAGGTCCAAATATATCAATGTTTTTGTGTATCTTCAAACACATAAATATGCACAAGTCTAAGACTGCTCATAATTGGTTTGAGTTCTAAAAATGCTTATGGGAACAAAACCTCTCCAAGGTTGAATCATCCTTCCCAAACTCTTCCATAAATAGGGTTCATAAAGATGGCAAAAACCCTCTCAAAGGGTGATTATTCTAAACATGACACACTATGAGGGATGGGGTACCTTAAAGGCGGAAACACCTCCTCAATAGAATACAAATGCTAGCATTCCCTTTCCACATCTGCTAGAATGTGAAAATAGTCCAGAAAATATCTTTAGTCATCATATTCCTTAAGTGTTGGTTCAATGTGCTGATGTTAGTACTAAAAATGTCCTTTCTCAAATTACTGTTGAATACAACCTATATTTAGATGGAAATCCCTTTAAATTATTCTATGGAAAATCTAAGAAATCTTATTTACTTTGTTGTCTTCTCATCGATCTCAAAAATCGTAGATTCATTAACCATTTTACTTCACACAAGTTACATATATTGAGGTTTCTCATGCTCCGAAATAATGACTTAAGGGTATATTTATTATTTATTTACCCATGAAACTATTTTTTATAACTATTGGGAGGTTGATCCAACTCATATGCATGCCAAAAATTAAGGTTAAGGGTAGTATTAACCACATATCTGGCTCAAGAATCTAATATGGTTGTTGATTTAAGGTTAAAAAGTGCCCAACACTAGAGATTAGGGTTGGAACTGTTGGTTATAATGCTTAGGATGCTTAGAACTACCCTGATATTTTTTATTTTCTCCTGTTTAAATGGTTGTCTTATGCCCAAATTGATGGATTAAATACCCAAACTTTCCAAGCATTCTTCTTTGATATTGTTACATGCCTAATGTTCCTATAGGTGATATTTTAAGATATGGAATATGCCTAGAATATACTAGGGCACACCCACGGCTATCCAAAACTGATCCTTTGTGGAAAAAACACCAATAAAAATCTCTAAAATATGTCAATGGTTTCTTCCTCAATATGTGAAATGATGACAAAACTTTATTGCAAAGACCTAGGTCTTTCTGCTTCTATATATGATATCCAAGCACTTAAGGGTGGATTTGTCTTTATAGGTGATGGTACAACTACATACATTCTAAGAATGATCATCAATTTCTTTGTGTTCATAAATATTTCTACAAATGTGTTTCATGTTCTAAATCTTGCAACCTTAATCGAGAAAACACTAACATAAATCCATTTGAACATTCACATGCTTATGCTAGTTTTCTCCGTACTTCTTCTCTCCGAGTGTATGAGTCTCTAGAACATGACAAAGATTGGGAATGGGTTTGAGAAATGGGAAGAGAATGATAGAGAAAGGTGTTTGAGGGGAGTTAGTGGAAATTGTAAAAAAATGCAGCGAACAATATAATATTGTGAAAAGGTGGTCTAATCCAGGACCTACTAGCAGGTTTGAAATTGATTCAAATCTAAGTCTCTCCCAACTTGTAATATCAAATAAGATTTCAAGAAGTGGATAAAAGAGAATTGAAAATTATATATGAACCATTACAATTTATCCTCTTCTATGGGGTCGTATTGTGAGTAACATACAAATGTATCATTTAATTTAGCATGGAAAATGTTGTTGGTATGAACACAAATTCAATCATAGTTTGGAAAAAACAAGGGTCTATTGGAAGGCCATGCACACCAGTAAGTGGGGTTTCTTCTATTGATGGATGAAAATATGTTTTAGTGTATGTTACAGTTCCAAATGTTTTTGTATCGCTAGACAATGGCCCATATACAACAAGTCAACAAATTTCCCCAAAATTTTTAGCTTCCTCCAAAGGGAATGGTATTTTTTATATAATGGAATTAATATGACTGAGGAATTGTTGATAAACCACTCCACGACCTCACACACCTCAATATTGATAACTCTATTTATGTTTCTTTGATCTGTAAGTTGTGTTGCATATATAACCTTTGCTAGTTATTAAAGATAAATTTTTACTCTTTTGTTGTACTAGAGTTATCTACTAAGGTTCAAAGGATGGAGGTTTTGGATCTGAAACAGTCACAACAACTATTGCCTGTGACTCCCTTGATGCCAAAAACCATGGTATTCACTCTTTACATTTTAGATTTGTTATTTGTTCTATGTAGTATTTCTTGATTTTGTTCAATGATTTGAATTGATAAGATAATTTCATAAAATGTTTTGGTTTCTTTTATAGTTTTGAATGTGCAACATAAAAATGGGTTATAGGAAGATTGCAATTTTCATCCATGTTTTCATATGAAGAAAGGTGTGAAATGATTTGGGTATGGACTTTATTTAGTCAGTTTATGTGCATCCTTATTGTAGACCACACTTACATTCCTCAAACTAATATATGGAAGAAAAAAACAAGGATTTAGGTTGGTTCTTCCTACAGATCTATTGCCTTGGAACTCTTCCTTCAAACTTTTGGTTCTATCACTACTTCCATTCTAGCACCAATTTCTCCAGCTATGGATGGACCCCCTCTTCCAAATCAAAATGGAAAGAGTTTTTTTTTTATTAATTTAGAATTGGTCGTTGGTTTTTTGACAGAAAAGGAGTGGCAGATGTCGTCAGATATCCCTCCAATCCGACAACACTGCTACATCTCTAACACCTAGTGTCCATCAGATATCTGACTCCAAGCATTGGTAACCGACAACCATGTCATGCATCCGTCGGCTTACATCCGACGACAATTTTGTATGGGATGTCGCAAATTCAACGATCATCCATCACACATTTGACACAAAATGGATGTAAGGGACTCCTCGATATAAGATGATATGTTGTCTACATTTCGATGTGGTTCGTATTTGGGTCAAAAAACCGACGACCAAAGTCATTAAAAATTCGACGACATAGTGATGTAAGACTTCTCCAAATTAGGTTTATACTCTATCAAAATGTGGACGAGGTTCCAAATGGGGTTGAATATCCGAGGAATTCCCACCGACAACAAAAAAAATGTTTTTTTCAAATAACAAACATGTGTCTGTCGTATCTCAGACATTACATCTGTCAGCTTTCAAGCTAAAATTTTGTTGTTTTTGGTATCTTGTTTGGTCATCTACTACTACATCAGTGATTTCATAAAATTAGAAGAGAACGAATAATGGGAGGATGAATCCATCTAATAAATTCGTTACCAAAAGATATACCAATTTGAAGAAGTCAAGGTTATCTTTCATGGATAATATGAGTTAATCAGGAGGGGTCACATTCTTTGAGACGACTGAAATTATTTGCTCAGGGAGGAAAAATTGTCTAAAGGAGGGAACTGTAACATTTTGTTTGGGAATAATTCTTTGGTGGAACAATTCCACTATTGCTTACTAAAGGAGGTCACATTTGGAACTTGGATTGACCAAATATTTGAATTATGGGGCCTGAGTTCCAATGTAAGGTTGGGTATGATTAGAAGGAGAAAAATCACTAGCCAACAATCCATGGAAAATAATAAGAGTCTGGGATCATGGTGGGAGGAAACACATAGAATAAAGGGAACCCATGAAGAGAAGGTGTAGGATAGGGAAGATATTGAAAGTTTGAAGAGGAGAACACATGTTATGTGTTCAAGATTCCTTCCCATTCATTTTAACTGCATACATTGTTCAAGATTCCAAATTCAATTAGCTTGCATTTGTATTCTTAGAGAATTATTAACCTACAAAAGTAGACTATTTTCATTTTGATTAGATTGTATTGCATTTCTGTAAAAGGGAACAAAAATAAATGAGTGTCTGAATTTTTGGATTCCATTTTATTGTTTTCTCATTGCATCAATGTACTGATGTAGTCATGAATCTTGTTTTTTTGTGGATATTCCTTGGAAATAGGCTGAACAAATTTGATGATGTAAGTATTTCTACAGTAATGCACATAGATCTATTTAATTATAGACACTCTATTAAAGCCCAAGTGACCATAGAGGCCCCTACTGCTACCAAGGTTGTGAAGATACCCAAAAAGAATGAGGAAGGGGTAGTTGTGAACAAATAAAATCCAAAGACGTGTTACATTGGATGATTACTCCTTAACACCAAAAATACTGGAGATGATGCACCTAGACAGACATGGAACATTATTTTCAACACATAAGGTATGTTTATGTTATTACTACTAGTGCTATCCATAGCCAATTACATTTTGTTTAGGCATTCATTTGAAAGCATATCTCAAAAAGTTAAATTTTAAAATTATGTCTAAATAAGGTGATTGTATAGTTTTGGGATTTTATAAATTTATTTAGTTATTTTCTCAACCATCTATGCTTCTATAGCATACTTACATTGTATCATCCTAGAAATTGTGAAATTTAAAATATATAAATTGATATGTTAGTACAACACTAAACCACTGATACAATTGGGTTGTTATGCAACATCAATATAGGAGAATGGCACCATATAAAGAAGGGAAATTAATTGGGATTGTTCCTAAAGATGTGGATAAGAATGGAAAGCCACACAAAGTTCACCTCTTATCCATTGCTAGCAGTGCACTTGGAGATTTTGAGGACTCTAAAACAATAAGCTATCTCAATGAAATTGTGCTTTTAATTTACTGATAAAAAATATTTAGGTGGGTAGTGGTACCAGTAGAAACAAAAATTGTAAATTGTCCCAAAAATTGTAAATTGTCATAATATATAGAACACTTGTTCTCCCAAATGGAGGAAATATTTGTTTATGTATTTGTAACTTTCGAATATTTTCTGATGTATATTATCATTATATGTTGTTGTACTCCCATTGCAGATGTGTTTTCCTCCTTGCAGGATGTCTTTATCGTGTCTATATCTTGAGGTACAACCTCCATTATAAGTCAGGTAAATAGTCTCTAGTGTAACATCAAGTAATGTGTCTTTGGATTCTCTCTAAGAGAAGTCAGCCCTGTTAGTGAGACAAGTCGGCCCCAATCATGTATTTGGTCAGTCACATGAAAGGTATAAATGGGGAGGTGCTCTCCCTCATTTATACACACCTCAAACTCTCAAGTTCACATGAGAGAGAGAGAGAGACAAGGGAAGAAGAATAGATAGTTGCAGAATACTTCTTATTACTAGTTTTGATCATATTATGACCGTGTCTTTTCTAATGTACTATTATGAGGAAGTTTGCAGGGTTTTATCCTTTATGGTTTCCCCGATGAAAATCTTTGTGTCTTGTGTATCTATTATATCTTATGCATCTTGATGTACTTTTTATTATTTTAGACAAATATCCAGATTAAGCTAATAAGATATAAGAAAAACTAGCAAGGTATCAAAGCGTCTCTGAAATAAGGAATTATGTGGAAGCGAAAAATAGGGCTTCCTAGTTCAAGGTGTTCTTTCTACAGATCATAAAGAAAATAGGGTTATGATAACTCACCTCAGTAGGGCGCATCTTTTGGTGGAAGAAGTTTCATTAATGAGTCAGTCACTAGTGCCAAGAGAAACTAGGGCATCAAGTTTCAGATTCTTCCCACCTCAGTGTTTAAAGGTGACACTGCTGGGAAACTCGCCTCAAGGAGGAGAATCTTTCTGTTCAAATAGAATCCCCAAATTCCAAGTTTGGAAAATTAGGGTTTCTCTAACAAACCCTAAGTCAGCCATCTCCGGAACCAGGATGGACACCTCAAATTGGTAAGATCTAAATCTTTGTTATTTCCATTTGAGGTTCTCATTTGAAAATATGAATCGCCATACTCAGCTTGAGGACAAGCTTGGAGGGGCTGATAACTTCCAGGAATGAAAGTACAAAATCTCCCTGATACTTGAAGATAATGTTTTGGATCAGTACATCACTGGAGAAGTTACATAACCATAGGGAGATGAGGCTAAGGATGCTCATAAGAGAAGCATGGATAAGGCCAAGAGAATCATTGCAGATTCTATTAAGGATCACCTCATCCCCCATGTGTCTTCATTCAAGACACTGAAGGAATTCTATGATTATTTGACAAATATGTTCATAGGGAAGAACATAAAGATGACTTTGAGGAACCAGTTAAAGAATGTGAATATACAAACCTCCAAGATGACATAGTCTTACTTCGAAAGGGTTGCTCAAATCAAAGAACAACTTGAAGCAGTTGAAGAGAATGTCAAAGAAGGAGAAATTGTAATGAATACCTTGAATTGTCTCCTGAGATCATGGAACTGATTCATTCAAGGAATTTTTGCAAGGAGGAGGTTGATCTCTTTCAAAAAAAATTGAGAATAATGTGCACAAGAATAATATCGACTCGTGACAAGAGAAGAGAAGATGGGAGAAACTGAATATCAAGCTCTCATAGTTCGCAAGGAAGAACTTCAAGAAGAAGGAGAAGAAGGAGAATTTTCATCACAACAAGAAGAAGGACAAGAAACAAAATAAGAACAAGAGAGATCCTTCCAATGTTTGATTCTATACTTGTGATGAAAATGGACACTTTGCAAGAGATTGTCCCATCAAGAAAAAGAGACACCATGCTCATGTTACCGAAGACAATGAACCAACAAACAAAATATTCAGAAGAGATAAGGATGATTCAGATGAAGAGTATGTGCTAATCTCAACACTTACTGGAGCTATCTCACATAGAAGCAATGATTATATTGTGGATAGTGGAGCTTCTAAACACATGACAAGCTACAAGGAATCATTCATCAATATGTATGAACATGAGTCACCACATAAGGTGAAACTTAGGGATGATTATCAATACCCCATAAAAGGTAGTGGAGAATATTCATACAAGCTTGACTTTGGGAAACACTTCAAGATGAAGGATGTGATATATGTTATAGGATTGAAGAAGAATCTTCTCTCCATCTCTACACTAAATGGAAAGGAAATTATAGTTTCATTTGTCGATGGCCCAGTTATGATTTGGCCTATAGGGAGGATAATAGATGATACAATAGTGATTGGAGAAGAATACGAAGGCTTGTACAAGATAAATGGATAGCCTAAACAAGCACTGGTTCATGAGTCAATTGAACCAAGCAAACTATGGCACAGGAGGTTTGCACTTGTGCACTACTGAGCACTACCAATGGAAAGAAAAATAGTTTCTAGAATGCCAATCCATTCAAATCATGAAGGAATTTGCAAAGGATGTGCACAAGTAAAGAATGTGAAGAAGAAATTTCCCAGCAGTGAGAGCAAGTCCAAAGGAATACTAGAGATAGTACACTCAGATGTATATGGACCCGTGTATTCTAGCTCATTAAGTGGGTATGTGTACTATGTTTCATTTATATATGATTTCTCATGTAATACTTGGATATATTTCTTGAAAGTGAAAAATTAAGTTTTCAGTAAGTTCAAGGAATATAAATCCTTGGTCAAGAAACAGACCGACAGGAAGATCAAGACTCTATTGTCATATAATGGTGGATAGTTCACTTCAGAATAATTCAAGGAACTCTACAGAGAGTCTGGGATTAAGAGGGATTTTAGCACTCCATATAATCCTTAACATAATGGGGTTGCAGAGAAAAAGAGACGAACCATCATGGAAGCAGGAAGAGGGATTCTGCATGACCAGGATCTTCCTATGCACCTTTAGGCAGATGCAACAAGTACAACTGTGTATGTACAAAACCATACTCCTCATTGAGTACTTGAGAACAATACTCTTGAAGAGGATTTCTCACGAGAGAAACCATAAGTTATCCATCTGAGAATATTTGGTTGCCTGGTGTACATACATATCCCAAAGGAGAAAAGGACCAAGCTCAATCCTTCTAGGAGGAAGGGTATATTCATAGGATACAATGAAACATCAAATTCCTACTGAATACACTTCCCAGGATTCAAGAATATCGACATTAGTAGAGACGTAACCTTTGATGAATACTTGACATACTTTAGATCCAGGAGGACACCTATTCAAGAGGTCGAGGAAACTGAAGATATGAGAGCCTAAGATATGGAAATTAGAGAATAAATTACAAAAGACCATGAATATCATGACCTGAAAGAACCACAAGAACCAGTAGATACAATCCTCGAGAAGGACTCCCACAAGAGGAAACCAACATGGGCATGGTAGCTCATACGAGAAGCATAAAGGTATGATGCTCCAGAAGGAATACATAGAGAGAGAAAAAGGGAAAATACCTACAATAGCTATGTGGCCCTACTGTGTGACATCATTGAAAAAGAACCTTCCACCTATGAAGAGGCTACAGAAAAGTAACAATGGAAGAATGCTATGATCGAGGAATATTAGTCGATCATGAAGAATGATGTCTGGGAGATAGCTTTGACACCAAAAAAGAAGTTTGTCATGAATTTGAAATGGATCTACAAGATCAAGCATGCTATAGATGGTAGCATGAAGAAATGCAAGGCAAGGTTCGTAGCATAAGGCTTCTCACAAAAAGAAAGCATAGACTACGAAGAGACATTTGCACCCATGGAGAGGTAGACTTACATTAGGGCCATACTTGCATTGGCAAGAATTATGAAAAGGAAAATACACCAGATGGATGCCAAGACATATTTCTTGAATGTTTTATTCGAGGAGGAAGTGTATGTGGAACAACCCATGGGATTCGAGACACATGACATGAAGATCCATGTGTGCAAATTGAAGAATTCCTTGTATGGATTGAAACAAGCATCGAGGACATGGTACAATAGGATGGATATCTTCTTGATGAGCTTGGGATTTACCAAGAGTAAATCATATTCCAACCTTTACTTCAAGGTTGAATACAAAATACTAGTAATGCTCTTGCTATATGTCGATGACTTTTTTCTAACAGGAGAAGAGGAACTCATTAAAGATGCAAGGAGGAGAATTGATATAGAGTTCAAGATGAAATACCTAGGTATGATGCACTACTTATTAGTCATGGAGTTGTGGCAAAGTGCATATGTGATATTCCTTAGTCAAGGAAAGTATGCAGTGGAGATTCTGAAGAGATTCAGAAAGTTGGATTGCAAGGCAATAACTACACCTATGGAATCTAACTCGAATATTCAGCGTGATGTTTCATCTGATACAGTTGGTGCCACAATGTATCATCAAATGATTCGCTCATTGATGTACCTAAAGAATACGAGACTAGACAAATGATCTGTAGTGAACACCCTGATCCGGTTCCTAATGGATTTGAGACATGTTCCATTGTTAGCCGCAAACCATGTGCCGATGTATCTAAAAGGTACAGTGGATTATGGGATCAAATATGATGCCAATTAGAAGATTAACCTACACATTTATGTTGATTTAGATTGGGCAAGCAGCACCACTGACAGGAAGAGCACCTCAGGTTGCTGCTTCATTTTTGGATCTGGCATGATCTCCTGGTTCAATAGGAAGCAATCATGCGCAGCATTGAGTACAACCGAGGAAGAGTATGTTGCTTCTTGCTTGACTAGTTGGAAGGAAGTGTGGCTGTGAAAGATAATGTCTGATTTGTTTTTATCTCCAGTTGGATGTGACTTGTATCTTTTGCAACATTCAGAGTTGCATGAAGCTTTTAGAAAACCATGTGCTCCATGACAAGTCGAAGCACATTGAGATCAAGTTCCACTATATTAGGGATATGGTGCATAGAGAATTAGTGAATCTCCATTACATGGAAACAGACGAGCATATAACCGACGTGCTTACCAATCCTCTAGCCATAGTGAAGTTTGAGTACTTCAAAGAAAGACTTGATGTGATCCAGACAGAGACCCCTCGAAAGAGGGAGTGATGTGCTCAAGAATAACTAGAGATATAGGTTATCTAAGTGCAAAATCCTGAAAAAGATCGTAGGTTGCTTAGACATAATCAATATTGCAGGTTATCCTTGGATGTAATAAGTCTTAGTGAAGATTGCAGGTTATCCTTGGATGTAATCAATCCTGATATGATTCTATGCTAGAAATAGAGGATGCATAGTATCTCACATGGCAAATGAGACAGGTTGCCCAAGCAGGAAAAACCCTAGTGAAGCAGGATGCTCAGACGTAAATAGTCCTATAGGTTGTCCTCAGATGTAATCAGTCCTGGCAAAGCTCACAGATTATCCTTGGACATAATAAGTCTTGAGATAGGTTATTCGAGTGTAAATATGAGCCATGACTTGGTATGTAGGTTACTCTAATGTAATAAGTCATGTGGGTTGTTTGAGTGTAAAAACATCCCTATCATGGTATGCAAGTTACTTGAATGTAATACGCACCAAAGGTTGTCTGAATGGAAAATATATTGGATGTAGGTTGTTCATCTGTAATAAGTTCTTGAGGTTGACCTAGAACTTAAAAGTATTGATGCAACATGTTGTTTGGTCATAATCCATCCTTACGCACACACACACACACATTTTTGTGTTCCCATTTTGAGATGATTAGGTCAAGAAGCACTTGAGGTGCACCTAGGTGGTTCTCCTTTTATGGTAGAACACAAGTTGATTGTGGATGCTCTGTTTGCTTTGTTTTTTTTTGTACAGGAAAAAAGAGACGATCTAGATACGACGAGATAAAGGTAGGAGACACAGGTTATTGTCGTGGCAATGTAAAGAAGGTCTTGAATAGTTCCTACGATATGGATTGCTCTATATGTGATGAAGACCTACATGAGTACTAAGCCTATAGTAAGCTTGAAAGAGGGATAGATCTATAGAAACTTTTGATGACATATAGTACCATTTGATGATCTATAATAAGATGATGACGATTCTATGACTCTGTGATAAATAACAGACCAGATGTGTTGATGACTATGGAAGAGAGAGAATACCTTCCTAGTTAAGAGTAGTGTTGATGTATTTGTAACTTCAGAAGATATTCTGATGTAAATTATCATTGTATGTTGTTGTACTCCCATTGGAGATGTGTTTTCCTCCTTGCAGAATGTTTTTATTGTGTCTATACCTTGAGGTACAACCTATTTTTTAAGTCGGGACAATAATCCCTAATGTAACATCATGTAATGTCTATTTGGAGTCTCTCTAGGATAAGTCGGGCATGTTAGTGAGACAAGTAGGCCCCAGTCATGTATTTGGTTAGTCACATGAAAGGTATAAATAGTGAGGCACTCTCCCTCGTTTATGTACACCTCACACTCTCAAATTCGCGTGAGAGAGAGAAGGGGGGAGAGATAGATAGCTAGTGAATACTTCTTATTACTAGGTTTTATCATATTATGAAATATTCTTTGTGACTGCACTATTTTGAGGAAGTTTACGGGGTTTTCTCCTTTATGGTTTCCCCCGTGAAAATATTTGTGTCTTGTGTATCTGTTATATCTTATGCATCTTGTTGAGGCTTGTTATTCTTTCAGACAAAGGTCCTAATTAAGCTAATAAGATATAAGAAAAACTAAAAAGATCATTTTCATGTCACCATTCTACTACTTGGAACAATAATTTTGCTAGAACATTAATGGAATTATATGTTTGGATAAAATTAAATTCACACTTTAGAATCTAATTTTAGGAAAAGTTTTCTAAAATTGCACATTTAACTTGTTTTGGGTGCAAAACTAGCCACATGAAATCACTTTGAGGATTTATTACAATCTACCTACCATAATTTGATTATGCAAGAAAACTTGATCTCCTATCCATGATAAAAGTATCTAACAAGTTATCTTTTACACTAATGAGTAAGGAGAGGTAGTCAGAGGAGTCTGCTCAAACTACTTATGTAAGTAGCTTCTTTTCACTAGAGCATGCCATAATATCTCTGTGTAGTAATACCTTGAGGAACTACCATCCATTTCAATTTTCTCTTTTGAACTACAAAGCTAATTACATAAAGAAAAATCTTTATGATCTTTAGTATAAGGATATTCAAAGCACAATTTCTTCAGTAAGTCTCATCGGTAAGCTCATCTTTTGGCACTTCCTTACAAGGGCCACATTTTCTTGTTACATGCTAAGAGCCATCATTGATAAGAATTATGCAATTATCATTCATAGGACAATGTATCAAATGAATTGTGACAATTATCATTCTCTTACACACTAGATTCCCCCCAAAATTAATTCCTACCCTGGATATCAAATTCCTCTTGATTTGATAAAAAACTAATGTTCATCATGTTACCATGAACTGTATGATGTAAACTAGAGTGATTGGTGGGTTGTTGAAAAAATTATCCACAAGCTTCACACTTGGCCTTACAATAATGTATAACATATGTATTAAGTGTGTGAATATGCACACCATCATGGGATCCTCTAAAAGATGGAATCAAAATGCAACAATCCTTTTGTATCCCATCTTGTTTAGAGACATGTTCATAATAAAAGAAACCTCTGTTTCCCTAAAATGAGCATGTATGTGGCATACATTCAGTGAAAACTTCACAAACTCCTTCCACATCACATTTAGTTCGACAAGAATGCTCATTACCATAGTGATATTCCTCACTTGTCAGTTCATGTAAGTGATCTTTGTAACTACAGAATATAGGGAACCCCTCCATTTTTTTTTTGTCAATACCTTTCATGACAAACATTATTTTCATGATTTACAAACTCAATATGTATAACACAAGGGTTTTTCCATCTTGGAAAAGAACAATTAATCTTGCACATATGTTGTGATAAATTGCACTTATGAGGACCTTCATGTCCAATATTCAAGCAAAAAAATTTGTTGCAATTGGATGATTTGTCAAATAAAGAATACATCTTTACCCAAGTATGATTCCTATTTTTGAAATCATGATTCCCTTCATGAATTTCCAAATTCCAACATTTCTCCATTTCATTTTCTGAGTATATTGGAGAGAATAGTGTGTATGCTTCTTATTACATACATGGTTACCCACACAAGAGTGATCAAAGGGATTCCCTTTCTTTACAACACATCGCTAACAAAAAACATAACATTTACAACCACATACATAGAGTCCTTGTTTTAATAATGTAAGGACTAAATCGACCTCCACTTGCAACTTTTGTACACCAAATATTCCAAAAACTTATGTAGTGTTACAACCAAGCCACTTTTGAACACGATCACAGTGTGTATTTTCCAATGCCCCTAACAAGTCTTGAAATTTAGAGTGCCATAAATCACAAATTTTTCCACCTCTTTCCAAGACACTTTCTAGTTTCGATTGTAGATAACAAAACAATTTATTGTTTGATGTAGATTCATCAAGAGTAGAAATATCTAAGCTAGTGTCTTGCATATTAATAAGTATATACCTAAATACTATAGGAGCATCACTCACCTCTTCTTGTGAGTCAAAATTCATAGGCACTTTGTTGCCACTTGGCATAGAAAGGAATCCTTCCTTAACAATAAAAAACAAGTTCTTGCAAAGGATATCCACCTTCATGGAAACACGTTTCAAATATACAGGGGTCCAATCCTTTTCCCAATCACTATCATATCTCTTATATGTGTCTCAAGAGGGCACAACCACTCTAATAGGGGTCTCAAAAGGGCACAAACATTATCATAACTATGTAACAACTCTTATTCTATAGTAAAAGCAATATCAAATAGGACTTCTTTATGATAATCTTGTCAAGTAAAAGAAGGTAGTGAACAACTTCAACCATTCCTCCATACATATTTGTAAAAAATATTTAACGCTATATTTTACAAATTTGTATATGTTTAAGGTGAAAATAAGCTCTTAATTCCGGTACATCAGATGGCATCAACATCATTGATAGCTATGTATAATAGTCCTTTGAATAGGTTTTTATCATTCCTCACTAAACTTACCCCATTTTGGAAAAGATGAAAGATAGCTTCAGTCACCTTGTCAAGATAAAAATCATGATTAAGAATAAAGGAATCACAATTGGTAATTCAGTAGTACAATATTATAAAGGAAAATGTTAGGTCCACTGTGTGGAAATTAATCCCAAACTTAGATCAATTGAACTCACAAAAATTGCTAGAAGACATGCAAAGATCCACTCAAAATTGGAGACTAAAATTGGTGCATAACACTAACTTGCATTGGATAAGTGTACATTATCCAAAATTATATAGAAATAGGATGTCCAAACATATCATTACATTAGATATTCAAATTCCTAAGAAGACAAGTTGAATCCTCACAATAGTAGGCTTACTAAAAGTAAAAATTTCCCCTAGGTGCATAAACACTTTCCAAATCAGTCCAAGAAGGTCACGAACAAGATGAATGATGTATGACATATAATAAGTGATGGAAATTCAATATACTCATGATTTCAAGAGAGAAAAATAAGAAGGATGATTTGTACAAAAACATGGCAGTTTCTATGTGACTAGCTTTCACCTTTTTACCTTAAAGCTACTGAAAAGAATTCTAAGTATGGATAAGGAAGGAAAGTGCACTTGATAAACTAGGTAGTCTATGTAGTTGTTAGAATCTTATCCAGAATATTTTAAAGGTACTCCTAGAGGTGGTTTTGGAAATTTTTACCAAGTGGTGCAAGTGGATGTCAACTATCTAGTATAGGACCTAGGAAATTAATAAAAAAAGATTAATTAATGTATCCTAACTATGGGAATGGGTTTTTGATTATTCTAACACCCCCCCTTAATCTTGATTATTTACCATGTGATCAGTTATACCAAGCAATTATTTGATATTGCTGAATGTCTTCTCAGGGAATTTATTGGTGAAGATGTATGCAACTTTCTCAAATGATGCACAATAGTGCAGAGCAATGACCTCATCATGCACAAGTCCTATGATGTAGTGCATTTGGATATCTATGTGTTTGGTTCTATGCATATATATAGGTTCTATTGAGATTTTAATATCACTTTGATTGTCACAAAATATGACAGTGGAAGTGTCATATTTTATCCATAAATCTCAAAGTATGCCTTGTAACCATACACATTGAGTAGCTACATTTACAACTCCTCTCTATTCTGCCTCTGTAGAAGAAAGTGCGATGGAACTTTGATTTTTACTTGACTAGTTGATTGGTCCATATGCAAGCATAATAAAACATACAAAATTTTATTTTCTATCATTGTTATCACCTTCCCAATCAAAGTAAGTAAAACCAACTAACTCTAGGTCAAATTTTGCAACATAGTGAATCCCATGTGTCTTGGTTCCTTGCACAAAGTGAAAGATTCTCTTTTCTTCCCTCCAATGGATATCATTTGGGTGCTCCATATGTCTATATTATACACTTACTGCATAAGAAATATCAGGTCTAGTGTGAGTCAAATAGAGAATACAACCAACTAGTTGTCTGTACATAGTATTGTTTTCCAAGGGAGTTGATTTTTCTTCTTCAAGATTAACTCCTGAAAGGAAATGAATCTTGCTTGTCTTACAATATTTCATTTTAATTTTTTTTAGAAGCTATAAATCATATTTGGACTGATGCACTTTGATTCAAAATGCTGATTGAGAAACGTCAAGTCCCAAAAATTGGCTCAACAGTCCCAAATTGATCATGGAGAAGGCATGGTTCAAAGCATCCTTCAAGGAAGCAATTTCTTTCATGGAACTTATTGTCATAAAAAGGTCATCCACATACAAGAAAATAATAATTATTGAACCATGAATCAGATTCAAATATACATTTGGATAAGACTTTCATCTAAAAAAGTTCTGTGATAGCAGAAAACATCAATCTTGGCATACTAATCTCTAGGATCTTGTTTTAGCCCACATAGTGATTTATTCAACCTGCACACAAGAGATGGATTAGTAAAAAAACATTTTGGCTGCTACATATATATCTCTTATTTGAGATATCCATGTATAAAGGAACTCTTCACATCCATGTGATGTACCTCCCATTGCTTGGAAGCTGCAATGGCCAAAACTAGTCTTATAGAATCCATCTTTGCCACTGGTGCAAAGGTATAATTGTAGTCAATTGCTTGGACTTGGGAGAATTCTCTGGCCACTAACCTTGCCTTATACTTCATAGTATATCCATCGGAATAAAACGTTTTCGTGAATACCCATTTTCACTTCACTAGATTTCTCCCTAGTGGAAGATTGACTAGTTCCCATGTTTCATTCTTCTGGAGAGAATGGAATTCTTATTTCCTGTCGGTTTTCCAACTTGTATATTCTAAATATTATTCATATTTTTGTGTATCAGATTCAATAATCAGATAACACTTCTCATCAAATCATGGGTACTTGATAGAAAGGAAATCTCGAATTGAGATCTAGTTCTTCTAGGATCACTAGGATTCCCAGCTAGTTCCCCAATTGCTTGAATGGTGTTTACTGCTCATTTTGGTCTGATGGGATTGCTAGGATATGAAATTAAATATTCATTACCAGGAATATCACAATCAGAAAACTTATTAGATTCTTCACTTACAATTAGAGGTGGTAGAGGTGAATATGATTCTCCAATTTCTATTATTGGCATAGGATCCTATTCAAACTGAATACTCCTTTCAATGAAGGATTTTTAAGTTCCCATGTATATAAATATGTAAACTTTGGAATCTTTGGAATACCCAACAAATAGGAATTCTTGACTTTGTGGTTCAAAATCCTTTCTCTTTTCAGGTGAAATTCTAGCCCAAGATTTAGAGCCAAAAATCCTGAAGTGTGACACATCAAGCTTGTTTCCACTTCAAGGTTCAAAAGGAGTGATCCCATCCAAAGATTTGTGAGTCACCCTATTCTGCATATAGGTTTCATAGTTTATTTCTTCATCCCAAAACTTTGGTGGAAAATTTTTAAACTCCATTATGCAAGTGGCCATCTCTTTGAGATATCTATTCTTCCTTTCAACAACACCATTATGCTGAGATGTGTAAGGAATATAGTGATGCATTTGGATACCTTCATATTCAAAAAATTATATGAATTAATATTTTACATATTCACCACCATTATCAGATCTGAGGACTTTGATTTTTCTTCCAGACTGGTTCTCTACTAGAGCTTTAAAACTCTTGAACATGTCAGAAACATCTGACTTGTGCTTGAGGAAGAATACCCAACAATATATGGAAAATTCATCAATGAAGTTTATGAAATATTTGTATTGACTCATTGAAATATGAGGAAAAGGAACATCTATATTATT
Source organism: Pseudotsuga menziesii (assembly GCA_001517045.1). Lineage (NCBI taxonomy): Eukaryota > Viridiplantae > Streptophyta > Pinopsida > Pinales > Pinaceae > Pseudotsuga > Pseudotsuga menziesii. Next base: position 946,573 of record LPNX010473962.1, read on the forward strand.
GTGAATAATCTCAAGAGGTGCATAGGTTCTCTCATGATTAACTCTTTCATACTTGTGCTCTGGTTATTTTCCTAGAATACATCCTTGAAAATATCCTTTAGAAAACTTGATTTTGGGTAACCCTATGACCATGTCTTTGTCACATAAATCAGATAAATATTTGTAGCTAATATGGCCAAAAATTCCGTTCCATGTATTTCTATATTCATTAGCAGGAGTGAGGAGATCAGGGGGGTTAAAGTAGGGAGTGAAGTGTGAGAGCTTGTATATTTTAGAGCTATGATCAACATAACCTTTTTCTATGAATCTTACATTCGATATATCAGTGATTTAAGAATTATTGGGAGTGAAGAAAAACTTATTAGGTGACCCAATGCAAATCATTGGATAGACTAACAAGAGGTTAGCAACAAGACCTGGGACATACAAAACATTATTGAAAGAACCATGGTTTAGATATGTTCTACCCTTCCATTTAAATTCAGTTTTAGAGCCCAATACAATATTAGGACCATTCAAATAATTAATAAAGGAAAAGGCCTCCATTGTCGAGCCATGTGTCTTGAAGCTCCAGAATCAATGTTAAAGGAAGAGGATCTTACAATGCTTGTAACCAGTGCATGATCTCTCTCCTTGTCTTCAAAATTCGATGCACACTCTTTCTTCTTTGCACCTTCAGGAAGAGAGATGTTGTGATTTTAAGAATTTCAGTCAACATATCAATTTGTTTCTTCATACAATATCTCTCTCTGGATGGTATCCCTCACCACAATATGCACACTTGCTCATTTCACCTTTATCTTTCTTCTTCTGGGAATTCTTCTTAGAGCTTGAAGACTATTCATGGGACTTGGACTTGTCTTTCATTTGATTAGTAGGATTATTTTTATTATAATTGTTATTTCCTTTGGACTCCATATTTGAATCTCTAGCAATCAAAGCTTGATATTTGGAAGGTTTGATGGTGCCCATCATGACCAACTTATCTTGCTATTGGGTCAAGGATTCTATGAACTCTTCAAGTGAAGGAATATTCTAGTTTTGAATTGTCAACTTGGTGACATTGAAGGTAGATGAAAACACATAATAGTCAGGACTAAGCTTAGAAAGTATGGCCAAGACTAGTTGTCCATGTTTCTTTTCAATACCACACTACTTTAACTGAAGAACACGAGATTTGAACTTGGAGAAGTAGATTTATAAGGACACAAAATTTCTTTGACATAGCGGGACAAGATCATTCTCCAATGAATTTCCCCTAATTTCATTTATCTTTCCAAATAAGGTTTGGAGTTTCTCCCATACTTCATTTGGTGATGTCAATCCATCAAGATGAAAATAAGGTCTCTGGAAATGTTGAGACATAACATACCATAAGCCTCATCCCTCCTATTGTGTCACTTGATATTCTTTGCAACAGCATTAGGCTCAACCTCAATTTCCATGGCCACTCCGAAGAGGCATTTAATCCTCATTAAAATCTACATATGTTCTTTCCATTTGAGGTATTTGAATGTAGTCAAGATGGTATGGTGAGATTGATCCATTTCTTTAGCAACTGCACCCTGATGAAGACTAAATGCGCTCCTTGAGAGAGATATGATAAATCCTAAAAAATATATAAGATGGGAGAAAAATCGATATAAAGGAGTTATGATACCAGGTGGAAATTAATCCCATACATAGATCAATTGAACTCACAAAAATTGCTAGAATACATGCAAAGATACACTAAAAAATGGAGACTGAAATTGGTGCATAACACTAACTTGGATTGCATAAGTGTGCATCATCCAAAATTATATACAAATATTTTGTCCAAACATATCATTACATTAGAGATTCAAATTCCTAAGAAGGAAATTTGAATCCTCACAATAGCAGGCTTACTAAAATTCAAGAATCCTCCCTAGGTGTATAAACCACTTTCCAAAATAGTCCAAGAAGGACACTAATTGGATGAATTATGTATGACAACTAATACATGATGAAAATTCAATTTAATCATGATTTCAAGAGAGAAAAAGATGGGGGATGTGTTTTTCAAAAACAAGGAAGTTTCTATGTGACTCGCTTTCACCTTTTTACCTTAAAGCTGCTTAAAAGTAGTCTAATTATGGATAAGGTAGGAAAGAAAACTTGTTAAAATAGGAAGTCTATGTAGTTGTTAGAATATTATCCATATTATTTTAAAGGAACTCCTAGATTCAGTTTTGGCAAGTTTGACCAAGTGGTGCAAGTGGATTCCAACTATTTAGTATAAGACCTAGGACATTAATAAAAACATTTAATTAATGTATCCTAAGTATGGGAATGGGTTTTTTATTATTCTAACACATTGGAATATGAGAAATCCAAACCAATAAAATTAAACAAAGAAGATATTTCTCAAAACAAAACTTCTTATTGAATATTGTTAAATTACTCAAGGTAGCATTTATGACTGGCAGTAACATCTCTTCTTGCTATGTTCTCTAAAAAATACCTAATCCATCAAACTTCATCAATGCATAGAGGAAATTTGAATCCATATGAACTATCATCCACAGTCCATCAATGCATCTACCCCTTGCTACATCAAGAAGTGAACCAGACATATTGTTTTGTAAGTATGGATTTCCACTACTTTGTTTCCCTATTGACGAAACCACCTTGATTTTACCATCCCACTAATTCAAGACATGTACATAAAAACCAAAGTGCAACAAATATACTAGTGAAATACTATCTACATAAGTGACTTGTGGAGATATCCAAATCCCATCATGTAAGGGATGCAATCCATTATTTTCAGCATGAGTTATTTGGATGGGTACAAGACATATTAGTTTCCAAACCCAGTTATAACCAAAATCCTCGTTTAATAGAGAGGGAACAAGACATCTATACTATTTGAGTTCCATCTTTCAAAGATTTGAACTTGGAACTAAATACCAATATTTAAAAAATCATTTCCTTTTACTTTCTCTAAAATTTCAATAAGAAGTTTCAAATATTATTCACATTTTCTTTGCTAAAGATTTTCTCGAAGGCTATCAATTGACTTTAACAAAACACATAAGATAATGTCCTTGGTACTTCCTCTACAGATTGCAGGATTAACTACAATCTTATAAAAAATGTGATATATGTAGTCCAATGAAGAACAAGAAATTAGAGAGTTGTCATCCATCTCATACTCATGATGTCTTTCTGAATTTGACTCACATTTTTCTAATTATTGAAACTTAAAAAATTCCACCATTGAAACTATACTCAATATATTAGAAAAAAAATCTAGGAACGGAATTGGAGTGCACAACAAGGTGAATCTGAAAACTATAATAAACAACCTTGACCTCGAAATTACTGACATTATCCACCTTTGCATCTAATAAAATGTTCTTCAAGAAATTCATGGCATCACCTAACATCTAAACTTTGATGTGGCATTGCTTCCCTTAGTAGAAGTTGAAATGCATTCCTCTTTGTGATTTGAAAAATGTAGAAATTTATAAAAAATAAAGAGAAAGGAACCATCACCTAAAATGAAAGAATTTACCAAGATCCAATCCATTCACAATTCGACGACCCCGACGACTCTCATAGGGCCTCGCAACTTCCTAGGACTTGCAAACTTCTATCGCAGATTTGTGTTGGGATTCTCTAATATTGCATGGTCCCTTAGCCAGGTGACGTGGATAAGGCCAATTTAATCTGGTCTAAGCCACAACAACACACATTTGAGGAGCTAAAGAAATGTTTATGTTCGACGCCCATCCTTACCTTACTAGATCTACAACAACTCTTTGAGATCAAGACATATGATTTGGACTATGCCATTGTTGCGGTCCTCACTTAGAATGTCCATCCAGTGTCATATCACAGTGAGACACTTTTAGATACATTCCACAAGTACCTCACCTATGACAAGGAAATGTACTCCATTGTCCAAGTTTTTCGCGAATGGAAGCATTACAGCCTTGGAAAAGAAACAGCCATCCACACTGACCATAAGATCTTACAGTTCATGCAAACCTGAGTAAAGTTACAGAATGACCACCACCAGAAGTGGTCCACTTAATTGTATAAGTTCCACCTAAACATTAAATATAAGAATGGCAGCACCAATCGAGTCACTGATTTCCTCAGTCGACCTCCGGTAGAAACATTAACCACAATGCTCAACTCTTGTAGCCACGATACCTTTGGGTGGCCTCAACTATATGAAAATGATCATGAGTTCACACCCATATACCAAGCCTTATGTGTAGGTACACTAGTGGGAGGATTTCATCTTTAGGAAGGATTTCTATGCCACTTGGGCCATATCTGTGTTCCTTCAAATGAGCGTATGAAGATGATTTTATAAGCACATTACAGTCAAGTGGCAAGTCACTTTGGCACTGAGAATAAAGTGGTGATATTGCAGAAATATTTTTATTGGCCCAAACTTCGACAAGACATCAATCGATACATCAGATCCTCCACTTCCTACACCATCACGAAACCACCCGTCAAAATGCAGGGATTGAAAACCCCCCTTCCCACTCCGAATGGGCCATTGGAATCCATCTCCATGGATTACATGTTAGGAATACCTTCAAATAGGCATGGTAATGATTCTGTGTTTGTGTTCGTGGACCGCTTCTCTAAGATGACCATTCTGATAGCTTGCAAGAAGAGCATCTCTTCTGAAGCCACTGCTAAGCTCTTCTTCAAGCATGTTTGGGTTCAATTTTGGATTCCACAAACTATCATTTATGATCTAGATAGAAGGTTCCTGAGCACTTATTGGTCTATTCTATGGTCATTGATGGATACCAAGCTCACCAAATTGATTTCCTTCCACCCCCATACCTATGGACAAACATAGGTAGTCAACCAGATGATTGTGCATATTCTGAGAATGTACAATTCTAAACATCCATGATTGGGGATCCAATCCTTCCTTATGTTCAACATAGATATAACAAATCTATTCATAATTCTACCGGTCACAGCCATTTTTAGGTGTGTCTGGGTTTCCAACCATTGGTCCCAATTGATGTATCTCTTCCCCTTGCATCTACACATGAGGAATATTCCCATGCTTAGGATGAGGATGATAAGGCCACCATATTTGTTGAGTGGATCCAACACATCTTCCAACAGGTTCATTACATTTTGGAAAATGCCAATACTAAGTACAAGCAACGACATGACCAACATCGGGTTCCACACAAGTTCCAAGTGAGGGATAAGGTTTCGTTGCATTTGTAGAAAGAGAGGCTCACGGGACCTCAACACAATATTTGTCCAATTCAATATGGGCCATGCACCATCACCAAGGGAGTTGGCGACAATTCCTTCGAATTAAGCATCCTCCATTCCTTGGTCTGCACCTGGTATTCAACGTAGACATCTTTTGACCATATTTTGCACCATTGTTGGACACCTCAGAGGTGGAAAAATAGTTGACACCTATAGAGATTAATCCTGACTGCATCGAACATGAAACCATTGATCAGATCATGGAAACATGGGTTAAGGGAACCCTCGATCAGAAGATCCAACTATGTTGAGTTTTCAAAGCAAGCCAACTCCTCCACCAAGGAAAGTGGATCACCAAGAGTCAAGTTCAACAGAAGTTTTCCCATTTGAGGGGGGCACTCAACGTAATGGAGACCATTTCTTCCTAAGGGGGGAGGATTGATCCAGATGGGTATAGGTTTCCACCCACCTATTCCAATGGCTCAAAACAGTTTTCCATTTTGGAATTTTTCTTGTAATTTTCTACGGGTTTTCAGGTCCCAAACTTTTGGGGCTATTTTGAGGCCCTAAATGATGTTTTTTGGCGATTTGGAGGGCCAATTGGTTTGATATTGGAATTTATTTTTCCCCATTCAAAAGTGGTAAATATTGTATTCCTTTCTAATGGGTTAACGAGTGCCCCAAATAGAGATCGTATGAAAAATTGATGACCCTGAGAACTTGACTGTTCAACTAACCACCTTGGGGCCACAAAATTTATGATGATTCATCTCCTAGGGTTAGGTTAGGGTTTCTGCCTCTCCAAGGATTTGTGATAAAAGGAATTCAGCCTCCTTTTGTATCCATCTTGTCATGAGTGAGCGTAGCATTCCACATATCTTCTAAGAGATACAACTACCACCATTCTAGTTGTTTTTGTTTTACATTTCGTTACGTTTCATTCTTTTAATAGAATATGAGTTTACTATATCATTGTCTCTATTTCCATATATTTGTGTATGTGAATATATATGTGCTCTTTCATTTCATTCTAACATAAATCCATATCAAATCCAACGGGGGAAAAGATAAGAAAAATATGAGCCCGTGGAGGGGGTTCGGCTTGATTTTGTATAAAATAGAAAGAATCAACAACGAAACCTATATTGTGCCTTTCATGGTGGATTGGTTCGATGGGTTTCAAAGGGAAAATAAAAAATTTCCTAAGCCATAAATAATTAATGAAATCATGGATCCATGTTTGAAAGGGTTGGCCCATTCCATAATCTTATTGTATGATAATTTTAAAATAAAAAAATATAAAAATACTACATAAATAAACTTTTACAATGTAATACAATCATTAATTTGGAGCCAATTATTCACACATGATACCATTGACACCACAACTCTTTTCACACATGATTTTCCAAACTGTAATGTGTGAAATTGAAATGTCAAGCCATCTGTCAATTAAAACAAAGGACACATTAATGACAGATGCTGACTTACACCAATTTGCATGATACTTGTTTTCATTATCAACGTTAATATACCGTGCAATGCCTAATGTAGCAGAAGAAATAACGCAATAAGTACACCATTACTTGTTTGGTTCAAGGAAGTTACATGCTATATTGGAAAGGGGAGCAAAGAACTCTATAAGAGTTATAACTACTTGAAGAAAAAATATCTTTGTACACAATGAAGGATACAATCGCTCTATTGAGACAAGAAGTCCACAAAATTGCAGTGATCATGACAAAACTAAAGGACAAATTCGACAAATCAATTACCAAGTCCAATCCTTGTAATGGAAGAGAAACTAGAACCAATCAACCAAAAGCCTCATCCCAAGTAAGTTTATCATCTAGGTTGTCTCATTTCTAGTTTTGTCAATGTTGATAACATTTTTTTAAGGGGTGGATCCTCTTAAGGACTCGACATCTGTCATGGTCCTATGAGGAGCCACCCCTTATCTTTAATAATACAATTTCATTAAAAACAACCAGAGCAGGTTGAAATCCCATTTCCCGTCGTAATTTAAGATTTATCGACCCTTTCTTCAACTGCACATATTGTATTTTCATGTATATCTTTGCAACAAACATTCTTGAAAACAACCATCACAAATACCTGCTCCAAGCATTCACCAATGGTTCAGATGCACAAAAATATGATCATCATCAATTAGAAAAAGAAATATTGTTACGTGTGGGGAAACGAGTAATGCTATGTTGTAATTTATATGTCCAATTAGGACCAATAGATGGTGCACTTGGAGTGGTCATGTAAATTGTAAACACACTTGGATATAGCACTCCTAAGTTGCCAACCTATGTTGTCATGGAATTTAATAAATACATTGGACCTCCATGGGACCAGTATCAACCAAAACACATACCAATTCCGCCCATAAATTGATGTACCAAGAAACAATTCCCCCTCAAGGTGGCTTGGGAATTGACTATCCATAAATCCCAAGGATTGATGTTAACAAGGTCGACCATTGACATTGGTAACACTAAACTTCAAGGCTTGAAATTCATGACAATGTCATGCATTATAACATTATAATGGATCTGAATTGCACCATTGTTCTCCTTTGAATGATATGCAAAGATGAAATACACTTCATGTGTCACACTTCGAAAAAATGAAGAGGTAGACCTTCATTCTCCGTCTCTTTCACACTTCAAATTGCAACCTTCAATATTTACACTCCCCCTACCAAATGAAAATACCAATGTTGATTTCCAATATAATTAGAGTCAAACTTGATAACTTCCTAACCCTTTATTATTTTACTCACATACGTATATTTTCTCGTATGTCAAATTAATGTACATTTCATTTTACTTTCCATCAATTACATATATTTCTATGTATTACTTATTAGGACTTTCACTAGAGTTTTCATTTAAATTTCATCAACTACTATGCCCTCCATAGAGTCACTAAAGTCTACTTTTAAAACAGAATTATATTATCTACAAACACAACTTTCTCACATTTTTGCAACATAATCTCTTATTTTTGCAACATATCGAAGTTTTCATCAGCATTTCATTTCTACGGGCTTCTGGGGTATGCTAGCTATTTTTATATAGATTTAGAAGTAGGATTCGAGGGTATGCTATATATTTTTACATAGATTTAGTAGCAACTTGATGTCACAGGGGTTCACTTAATGAAATTGTTCCATAACACAATCGTTCGCAGGATATTAAAGAATATCCCTTTAATTTCACTTAATATTGGAAAATGCCTCCTAAAATTGTATTCTTGAACCCCCCTCCCAATATACCTTTGCAATTAAGAAAAACCCTAGTTTTATTAGATATTGTAGGTATCCATATTTATCAACCCATTTTTAACACACCCTTTATATCATATTATCAAGTTGTAACAAATAAGAGCCTTAATGCATCTTAGTATAAGAAAGCAAGATGTTAAATAAAATAGTAGTATAATGCTAATAGTGATCCCATCTATTGTAGGGGAAGTTGATCAATTCTTAGTGTTGGATAGTGGAAGAACAAACAAATTAGTAATGGGGAAGGAAAAATGTGTAAAAAGAAACCCAGTCAAGATATCAATGTAACAAAGAATGTAAAATAATGGTAGTCCAATAATCACTACAATGCTTTGAACAAAAGAGAATTCAAAGATGTTTCACACCATAACTTTCCAATTTATCCATTTTATATCATGTAAATACAAATATAGCCACAAAGGGCTCATGTTTTCTTTAATCTTAATCATTAAACTCTATAAAAATGTGAAATTGAAAACCTTTCATGAATGGACTTCCGTACATTTCATTGTATTTTATTTATTGAGACAATATGTGAACAAACACTTGATTTTCGCTAAGAACAAACTACAACAAATAAATAGTATTTATTCATGGGAAAAATATTGGAATATTCAAGAGAAGATGGTGTTTAGTGGATGGAGTCTAGTGTTCAGTTGTATTGTTGGCATTGATGGAATTTTGTAGCTGTGTGTATTTATTATATCAAATGTTTCTTTATGACCACACAACCAAATATAATTATTAAGAAATCATTAATTAATATTTATGATCATTTCCACAGCACATATGCAT